>VDFB02252829.1:0-22021 GCA_007258455.2 Sequoia sempervirens | reverse complement strand
CATAATCTATTAAAATATACTAAATAAAACTCACTACTATTATCATTCTTCAAAAGATTAATATTCATACCATTTTGATTCTCTACGAGAGCCCCATACTATTTAAAATATTTAAATATTTTAGATTTACTTGTAAGAAAATATGCCATGTCATTCTACTATAGCCATCAATGAAAGATAAATAACATACAAATTTTAAAATTTTAAATATTAACAAGACCAAATACATTAGAATAGGTTATGTCTAACACCCTAGAATATTTCTAAAAGTTAGATTAAATTTGGATGTGATTCTATTTTTGTATACATATACATAATACTCACAAAAATAAAATTTAATAAGTATCACAACTCCTCTCACCATCTTGTACCCTCCACTTGAGAAAATAACCTACAAACAAGAATCATTAAGTTTACTTACTAAATTAGGTTACCTAATAAACCAAGGATAGCTAGTACGCCATTGATCCCCTTCACTCATCCATCAAGGATCAAATTCAAGATTCTCCTACTACCAAAAATTTTTAGATAAGAATCATCTTGAAGGTAGAAATTTCCATCACCATATTATTTATATTTGGAGAACCAATCCTAGAGTGAGGTCATGTGGAAAGAGTCGCCAAATTTTATTAACCACACACCAGGTGATGCATGTGTAGCCAAGGCCATGATAAATCCATCACCATCATCTTTTGATGACTTTTTAGACTCATCAAAATCATTCTTCTTATTTTTCTCTTATTTGCAATCTCTTCTAAAATGGATAGGCTTGTTGTAGTTCCATTTTTTCCTTGGTCTTAAAATGAGAAATTTATATCTTCCATTAGATTTGGATCAAGATGTGCCTTAAATATTTTCCTTCTTTCCTTTCTCTTTCTATCTTCCATAGAAAAAAAAAATTAACAAATTTATAATTATTTATTTGCATCTCTTCTAAAATCAATGTTGCCACCATCACATCCATTTTCAACTTGTTTGAATAATTCTTCCAATAGCCATAAGAAGGTGGTACTATGATATAAGAAATAACATAGAAAGGTCATACACTAATCATCCTTCTGCATCTTCACTCTAATAGAGTGAAATTAAGCCACACTCATATTGAAAACATTTAGATGTTCAACCAAAAAATCATCCTCCATCTTGAGGGTATACAAAATATTTCTCAAGAAAATATTGCTTACCAAGGATTTATCAAAATAAATCTCACTTAGATACTTCCAAAGATTCACAGTAATAGTCTCTTCATATATATTTTAGCAACACTAAATTTTCAACAAATAGATTCTAATGAGACCCTTAACTTTTTAATCCAATATGTCTCAATCTTCTTCTTTTTTTTTGTCAAGTTTGGATCTAAACACTACAACCCATAGATCTCTATCTATGAGAATATCCTCCATCTCGAGATTCTAATTATTAAATATTTTTCTTGCAAACTTCTTTGTCTCTATCATTGAAATGCATGCCATTTTTCTTGTAAAAGAATTATTTTTACAATGCTCTCATTCAATCCAAGATTAGTGTAAAAATTATTTGTCCCTAACACCTAGAATCTAATGCAATCAAGCTCTAATACCAAATGAAAAAAGAAATGTGTGGAATACACTTCCTACAATAATTAATAAGAGGAGGTATGTGCATAAATTAAACTAATCATACAATTATAAGGAAATGAACATAAAATTAATATAGCATAACATAGTGATTTATTTATTTACTTTATATTTTAATTAATAGCTATTTTATAAGTAAATAACATCACTTTAATGTCATGTTTATTATTAAGACTTTAGTATGTAAACATTTATCAATTTAAGGTAAAATTCAAGAGTTTTTCTTTTATCGCCGCCACATCATATGCTTCTCCCCCTTACCACCATTATAAGAAATATCTCTACATGAAAATATAAAGATGTGATAGTTCAATTTTAAAATCAATAATATAAGTGAAAATCTTAAAATTTAAGCCCTATAAATATCCTCTTGAATGTGTCTAAAATATCTTCCCCGCCTATTATAAAATTGGGGCCCTCCAAATAAAACCTAAATGAAGGAATATTAGGTCAGCTTCCCAAACAAATCTACTTCTAAGTTCTTGATTTTTGTTTAAATAATTAGTCACATCACTTTAATAACAAATGCCAAATCATCTCAAAAATATGTGCTCTAGAGAAAAATGCATAAGACCTCTTCCTTATAGTTATAAAGAAACCAAAGAAAAAAATCTAGAACAAATTTGGATTTTTTAAGATGGCAAACATGTGATGTGTGATTGGATTTTTCAAGATTTATTGAAATTGGTGTGCAAGAGTCCTTTTAAGACTAGAAAACTCACTTTCTAATTTGTTTCTATTTTAATATATATTTTTATCTTTATGTCAAAAAAGTCTAAACTTAAATAAAATAAAATTCATATAGACTAGGAATGATAAGGGACTAACTACATTTAAAAAATTTAGTTGATAGACTAAACCATCTCAATTTTATGTAACAATAATGATCAAATTTATGTTAAAAAATAAGTTTGATAAATCTATACTATAGAAATAGTGCATATAAAATTTGAAGTAATAATAGAATAAATAGAAAGCAAAGACAATATACAATACTTTTACCACAAAAACTCTTCCAAATAAAAAATCAATGTTATAAAAAAAGAAAATTATATTGTAAAAAATCAAACATTCTACAATATACTAATAAATCTCTTTACTTTGGGATGACCCATATAATGTAGCGGTTGAAACACTTGCTTGGTGACCTTGCCACCAAGGTGCTTGGTGACCTTGCCACCAAGGTTCAAATCCCTGCTGGGCCGCTACGCTCACAGCCTTTGTGCAATAGTGTTAGGCACCGTAAAAAGTGCCCATTACCGATCACAAAAAAAAAAAAAAACTCCTTACTTCATCCTTTAAAATGTACAAATATAAATAAATACATTGAAAATATTTGTATATCTTACATGAAATCATAAAAAAAAACATGTTAAAGAAATAATAATAATAATAATAATAAAAACATAAAACTGAAAATCAGTTTAGCCCATCAACTGTCAAATATAAAAATATCCAGCATCTTATTTATATTGAACTTTACTTAACAATCAAAGGTTTAGCAGTTCAGATTTTTTCTAATTTAGTATAATGGAAAACAGCAGGTCCATCATTCATCTTAACATTTTTATTTACTTTTTAGACGACCACGTTTTTTCTGTTGTAAGGGCGAGGACTCCTGTACTTTCCACATTTAACATGGACGAATCTTATTTTAACCAGTACATTGTAATTTCGATATTAGTTTAGATTTACATGTGAATATTGCACCAAGTCGATGGTGTCATTTCAACTTTTTAAAAGATTTACATGGACATATAACTAAGTCAATGAAGTCTTTCCAGTCTCATTTTAATATACAGGATTGACACAGTCGAGCCACATAAGGTTAAAAAAACTCGGTCAATTTCCAGCGCGCAGTTGCCTATATACGGCAGGAACCCCAAGCGGTAGTAATGACATTGCAATGGAAACAAAGTATAGGTCCTCGAGGCTTCCTCTTCTGGAGAGATTGGGGGAAATCAAATTGCCTGCACAGGTCTCGAGCCCCCATCTCACAAATCAAGTATCCACGTGTCTAGTTCGATCCCTGCTGCTCGCTTCCAGGGAACTGGATCTGTTAGAGAAACCAAAACTATGGAATCATACTCAGCATGTGGCTTGCATCACTCGAAGAATAAACCTCCTGTCTCTGCTCTTCCACGAGCTTAACGACAAGGAAGTGGTCATACCTCCTTCAGCGATGGCGAGTCTGAGAGCGCTCCTGACAGTAATACGCAAGACCAAGGAATTACTAAAGGACAGGACCACCAGCTGCGTGTGGGACATCATGGAGTCCGGCTCTGTGTCACGAAGGTTGCAGGAAATCACACGGGACATGGCCAAGGCGCTGGAGATACTGCCGCTTGAGCTGCTGGCCGTATCGAGGGAGGTGCTGGAGCACGTGGAGCTGGTAAGGATACATGCCAGAAACATTCCTGAGAGGGACGAAGAGGAGTCGAACCTGGTACGTGAGTTGGAGGAGGCCGTGGCAAGGTTGGAGGACAAGGACAAGGGCGCGCCGCCGGATGTGGAGAAGCTGAGGAGCCTGTTTTTCAGCCTCGGTCTCGACAGCCTCTCCGCATGCAGAAGCGAGATCAGGAAATTGCAGGACCAAATCGCACTGCAGGCCGGCGCAGATGCCGCACCCTATGCCATGGACAGATTACGGAGCTTGATCGACCTGGTTGTCTATTCCAAATCGGTCTTGTTCAAAAGAGAAGAAGAGGAACCAGAAGATAAGGATTGTGACCTAGTGCCGTGTTCCCCGACCTTTCATGATGCGGCGGGATCGGGCTACGCAACCGGTCGTTTTGCGAGCAAGGGGAATGATCGATATTATTCAAATGTCCCTGACGAATTGAAGTGCCCGATATCGCTGGATCTGATGAGGGATCCCGTAATTCTGCCATCGGGACACACTTACGACCGACTCTCCATCTCCGAATGGCTTGATTCTGGCCACAACACCTGTCCGCTCACCGGCCAGAAGCTTCCGCACCATCCGGCCCTCATTCCCAATTACGCCCTCCGGAGTCTCGTCAGCCAGTGGTGTGACCGTCACAACGTGCCCTTTCATCTCACAAATGCTGCTACTGCAGAAGAAGATGCCGTCAAAATGACCGCCGCCTTCTTGGTCGGAAAACTCGCCACAGGCTCTCTCCAGGTAAAGACAAAGGCGGCTTACGAACTTCGCCTCCTGGCCAAGCGCGCGACGAACTTTCGCAAGTGCATAGCTGAGGCCGGGGCCATTCCTTTCCTGGTGCCTCTCTTATCCACTTCTTCGGACTCCAGGGCTCAGGAAAACGCCGTAACGGCGCTCCTGAACCTCTCCATCAACGACAACAATAAGGCCCTCATAATGGCTGCCTCAGGTGCCGTGGATGGCATTGTGGGAGTCGTACAACAGGGCGGCACCATGGTTGCACGAGAGAACGCTGCTGCCACGCTTTTCAGTCTCTCTGTGATGGATGATTACAAGGTTACTATTGGCACCAAGGCTGCGGCCATTCCTGCGCTGGTGACCCTCCTTCAAGAAGGCAAAACTAGAGGTAAAAAGGACGCCGTCACAGCTCTCTACAACCTTTCAGTCTGCGACGGCAACAAGGCCGCCGTTTTGAAAGCCGGTGTAGTGGGTATGCTGTTGGATCTGATTGTGAAAAGAGGGAACGTGGAAGAGGGGAGCGACAGCGTAACAGCTGATGCTCTTGCTCTACTATCCCTTCTGTCTGGCTGCGCGGAAGGATTGGAGGAGATTTTGAGCAGCGACCAAGCAGTCATTCCGGCTTTGGCTGATTTAATTAGGGTTGGATCCGACAAAGAAAAAGAGAATTCAATTGCACTGATGTCAGCCATGTGCCGCAGCGGTGGGGAGGACATGGAGAAACGACTGGCGGAGAGCATTATTCCGCCCCTGCAAATGGCGACTTCCACGGGTTCATCTCGAGTGAAGAAGAAAGCCACATCGCTTCTCAAACGCCTCACCCCACACTGTAGAGCCTAGCTAAAATGAGAAAATCCCCATACTTCAATTTCTTTTTCACCGATGGATTCGGAGAACGCAATCTGCTTAGCGGGTGGAAAAGGAAAGGCATTCCCCTTCACATCTGTTTTTTTGACTTTCTTTGTATTTTATAATGCTGTACTGAAAAAGTTTCAGCGACTAAATGATTTAAGTTTGAAAGCTGAAGTTCATTAGGTTTACAAAGACAATTTCCAAGGTTCCATTGTCAATAGAATTACTAAAAATAATAGAAGGCTTGTTGGAAATTTGTTTGTAATGTAATAAATTTAGAATAAAAGAGATTGTTGGGTGTGACAGCTTTTAGATGGGCATGGTCCACAAAGTAAAGATTTTCATTCTTTTAAAAAAGAATAAAAATATAATATTAAATGTTTCATAGATATTTATTGATGTAAAAAGAATGAAAAACAAGAGGTGGTTAGAGTTTGGAAAAGGAAAACTAGAGGAAAGAGCTAGGGTTTTGAATGTAAAAGTAAGAGAGAAGCAATAGACATTTGAATGTAGTAGTAGATAGTTGAATGTATACGTAGAAGAGAAGCGATAAACAATTGAACGTTAAAGCAAATACTTGAAAAAAAAAAGTTACAAAAAAAGAGACAAGGGACATGAAAACCATGTGTAATTTCCATTAGCTTTTTAAAGATTAAATTTTTTATTATGTTATTGTTATTATGCCCTAAGAGAATTAAAGGAAGTGGCTAGATAAGTAAGAATGGAAAAAGAGATGTCACCTACTTCAAAAGGATTGATAGATGAAGTAAACAATAACAAACCTTGGTTGTTGGAAAGTAATTTGAGGGATCACCAATCTATAAAGACTAATCATGAAGTCAAAATTGTTAGCTAGAGCTTTGTAAATGAAGAGAAGGGAGAAATGACTAGACCAAACAAAGTGTAAGAATTGGCTATGGAGAGAGCCAACCAAGATCTAGAGGCCTAATGGAAGCAAATAGTACTCAAAAGATCAATGTGACAAGAATAAAGTATATTCCTATCAAAGAATGTAAATAGAATGTATATGCAATGTGTGAGAGAATCTTGGTTATATAGACTAAGATGAGACATAGGACAACATAAGAATATGGCAAGTGTCTAAATCTTATGATATGAGACCTAAAATAAGAATTACCTAAAAGTGTCCTAATTAAACTTAAGTGATAAGGTGTGAAAAAGATCCAATAGTAGAGCTAGTTAGGAAATAATCAACCACCCCATTAAGTGTGACTTAGGGTACAAATAAAATATAAAAATATACAAAGATGGATCCTAGCTACAAGGCCTAATGAGTGCCTATGTACACATGAATCTCTCACAAAAAAAAAGTAGAAAACTCAATGGGGCAAAAATCCTCCCTAAAAGAGAAAATATAAGAAAAGTGCTCTCTAGAAGATGGGAAAGACCAAATCTCATAGAAAAAAACCCCCCGAGAATAAGAGAGAATGAAGAGAGAAGGCCAAATGACCCCCCTGAAGAAATGTCTCGCACACCCAAGAGAGCTTGTGAATGATGATACTTACTCCCAATGAAGGGTTTGGTGAAGATATGCACAACCTACTATGTTGTAGGACAATACCACAAACCAATGATCCGTTCTTGAATTAGGTCCCTATTATAGTGTATATGGATTTCAATGTCCTTGGTTCATTAATGTTGAACCAAGTTCTTTGAAATCTAGATGGAACTATGATTGTAGATGGATCTCATGTTGATGAGTTCCTTGTATGTAATGCAAGATATGTTTGGTAGCTTCTCAATAAAGCTCATGTTATTCTTGCATAAAGCGTGAAACAATGTCAATTGAAATAAGTTGACAATATAAAGTGGCATCAACTAGTGGAGTAAAACACTTTACCTCAAGCTTGACTCTAGACAAAAAGGGAATTAGTACAATCAACCATGTTGAATAGAGCTAATAAAAGAGGGCTACCTGATCTCAATCCTCATAAAATAGTGCAAAGGGCCTAAGTCATTTGTAGAAAATTTATCATGCTAAGAAGATTTGAATCTAGCAATCATGGATGATGAACTGCTTGTAATGATAAATTCATCATCATAAAGAAAATTAAGAAAATGAGCCATCCTATTACAATATATAGACATTCAAATTTGAGTGGCATCTACAAAATCCAACTAAGAAAAAAAAAGGAGTCTATCTTGGCATATCAAGCTCAAAAGGCCTGCTTGATGCATAGATAGACTTCCTCAACCTACAAACCAATGAATCTTCTTGAAAAAATCCCTGTAGCTATTCCATGTAAATATCCTCTTGAATATCCTTGTGAAGAAATGTACTCTTTATATCCATCTAATGTATAGCCCAACCATGAGTTGCAATAATAGCAAGAGTTAAGTGAATGGAGCTCATCTTATAAATAGAGGAAAAGGTCTCTATGTTCTCAATACCAAAACCAAAAGAAACCTTTGTCCATAAGTTGTTCTTTGAGCTTGTCCATAGTTTCATCTACTACTAGTTTAATAGATCTACTTACATCAAACATTTTTTCTTCCCTTAGTTAGTGGGACAAGGTTGCAAGTGTGTGTAGCATCATAAATTTTTACCCCCAACAATTTCACACTAGATTTAGCAACTTATTATGCAATGTATACAATTAATTATTATTTCATAATTTGATCATTTTGGGTCTAGATTGGGAAAATACATTTAATTCCTTAACATCCCAGGTTTTTGGTGCCAAAAAGTCTTGAACACTAGAGTTGGGTTCCCTAGTCCTAAGGATGTATTTTTTAAAATTTATCACTTGAGTATCAGACTTAGTGTTTTAAAATGACCCCAAGTCAACCTAAGTCCAAAAAATCTATTGGGATGCATATATAAACAAGTTTTCCCTCTCATTTGAACATCTACCAACCATCTACAATCTATTATAAACTATGAGCAATTGTTATGTGCAAATGGTGAAGATGCATGCGACTAATTCTCTACAAGCTTGATACAAATTTCTATTATGTTTTATGGACTAACCCTTGTAGGTTTTCATGGAAATTCCATCATTCTTTGACATCACCTCTTCGTGGAAACTTATGGCATGATTTCACTTCAACAACGATTTCATGCCTAAGGTTACATTATCTTATGTTAAATTCATTTATTGTAGTCATTATTGTTTACTTTGCCTCTACCACACCAAGGACACACACTCTTTACCATTATTATTATTATTATTATTGTCGAGGTGGAGATACCAAAATTGGGGTTTGACTTAAGAAAGCCCATATGTAACACAACCTTTTCCCTCTTTTTATGTGTGGAGGTTAGATTCAAAACTTCTACCAATAACATGTTGTCAAAGACTAGAGAAAAAACTATGACAGGTTACCAAACATTGAGAACATCCCAAAATACCCAAAATAGGGTGCCTAACACCCTTTTCCCTACATTTTAGGCTCAATTTTCATCCATACATGTGCTTCTCTATCTATACCTCTCAAATCTATACCTATTTTTGAAATTTAATATTTTTGTCTATGTGATCATTCATATTTCCAGATCTAGGGATAATGTCAATTAGGTTAATTCAATCACACATCAAATCTACCCCCTTTGCAACAAAGGAATACAACCTTATTCGATTGTCTCTCCTTTGAGGTATTTATCCAATCATCAAACCCTAGTTAGTTTGTGTTCCAATGTTAAGGAAAAGGGAAAATAGATATAAGCTAATTTTCTAGTTAGATGTAGGATCACTTTCCCACTTTAAAAGATTTTGGTAAACTTGATGCTTCTTACACTTATAGTTTTTCTTATTTACATATCATAAATTTTGTAATTTGATCAAGCATTAGGTTATTTGATTATCTTGTTGCTCATGTGCATTCATTGTATGTTTAAATTTTGAGAGTAATGCATTGCACCTCTATATTCACCACAAATTTAGCAAGTTAGTGAACCCAATTTAGACCATATCTTGCAAAATTTTCTAACTTAATTACATCATTCTAAATTTGATTTATTTCTTTAAGGCATTAAATCTAAATATTTTAATTACATTTGCAAAATTTTCTTGTTTTCTTTGGAAAAATTAAGCATTTAAAACACTTTTTTCTCTTTGTAAAAATACATCTTCTTCCACCATTTCATTGGTATATTTTTTTTGTCACCACATTCCTCTATATTCTTCTTCCTAGGAGAGTTCATGTGTGAAGCTGATTTGACCTATCAGGTGCTTTGAATGCTTAAAATCCCTATTTCATGCTTTCATGTGCTTCTTATCAACAAATTAAGCCATATTAATTCCCCAAGCTCTACCAAGTTTCTGACTTAGGTTTTCATAAAAAAGGGCCTGTAAACACTACTACATTTGAGCAAGATTTGAAACATTAAATCCTTGTACTCCTATACTAGGGTACCCAACGCCCCTATCATGTCACTTTGGCTTCAATTTTATGTCCTAATTTTTGCTTTGCCTAGATTTTCTTTCCGTTCCTGATAGTCTATTTTAAAATTCCCAAATTTTGTTGTACATCATTAGTTTGACCCTAATTCACCTAATTTATTGCATTACCATAGAAAACCTTGCACCTCATAGAAAAAGTGATCAAAATCCTAACCAACCTACTTGGCTCTCCATTGAGGACAACAACCAAACAACATTTCATGCTTACTTTTGTGTCATTAATAAAATACCCCCTAAAAGATGTTTCCTTTCACCACTTTACCCTCTACCAAGATTTTCCTAAACCAAAAATTATTGTGCATCTTCATCCTTGTAGTGTAGGAAATTGTATCCCTTTTCATTTTCACACTTGTTTATGCCCTTGCTAAAATTGGGCTTCTTTATGCCTTATTTGGTCCTATTTGGCATCTACAAGCCCTATTTAATGCATCTTTCCAAGGGTAACCCTAATACATATCAAATGACCAATCATAATTTAACAATTTTGGTTTGTATGGCCCAGATTTAGTGATTTGGGACTCATACGCCACCTTGGGCGTATGGGTCCCACCAAAGTTTTAGGGACTAAACTTGAATTTAGCATTAAACATAACATTTCTTAAAAATTGTGTCCCAAGCTTAGCCTACTGGGACTCATACACCACAACTGGTTTATGAGTCTCGCTTGGCTTAGACCTAATTTTAAATTCAAATTCTTGGAAGGATTTTTTTCTCCTATATCTAATGTCGACTTGTAGTGTTGTAATTTTGAGAAATTTGGCATAAACAAGTATAAATACAAGGTTATTTCACATATTTTATCCTAGCAATTTTCATGGAGAAATGTGATCTAATAATTTAATCATTATAGCAATTCAAGAGCATTCAAGAGTGATTATCAATTGTTTTGGATCCATATTCAAGATTCAAGCATCATGTCAAAGTCATCATGCATCATGTTTGTTTTTGAGCTAACATTTTTTATGTAGGTTCTTATGATTCAAGCAAGCATTCAAGTCAATATTCACAACATTCAATCAAGAGTCAAGATCTACATTCATGCTAGCCATTTCAAACAAGATTGCAACCTTTTTTTCAAGGGTTTGGTGAGGTGCAACATGTAGCTTATTTGTTCATTCATCATTCCTTTATTATATTTGATTTCATTTCAAGGTTTGATTACCAAAACGGGGTTTGACCAAGGCAAACCCCTATCTACTAACAAAACAACATTTTTCCCTCTCTGTGATGTGTGATTTGTAGATTTAGTTTGAAGATCCATTGAAGAGAATATTAGAGAAGTTTTCAAGTTGTCAAAGTTGTCATCTACATTGCAAGATCACAAAAAATCATCTACAAGTTGCAATTCAATGTTTCAAACTTGGAGATTTGACAAGAGAGAAGCTATACAAGATCATTAGAGGATACTAGATTTTTAGATCAACCCTAATACTAGGACTAATCACCACTTGTGGTGTATGAGTCCCAATATACCATATTTCAAGCATTTTCTATAGATCCTGGTTTAGCAATTCCAGATTTTGGCTTCAGCCCGAAACCCTAAACTGGGACTAAATCGCCCCTACTGGTGCATGAGTCCTAGTGCACTTCAAAATTCATATTTTCAAGATTTTAGACCTTGTTCTAAGCCTCTTCATCTTTCCAAGTGCACCTTTGTTTATCTCTAGTTTGTTATTCTAATTTAAGTTCATTTTCTAGGTCATATCATTAGGTTTTGCATGTCATTTACATTTATTGTCTTTTGAAGCCTTTGCTTGGTGGTGAACCCCCTTTTTGTCTTTAATCACACCCTAGGACACATTATTGTAGATAACTTTCCCTCATTCCATCCCTAGATTGAGATCTCTAAGGTTTCCTTGAATGAAACTTGAAGGAAATATGTGGAAAGGTCCTAGGGTGATCCCACAATATTGGTTTACAATTTTTGGCCAAACTAGACACTGAACTAATTTTTTCTAACTAATTCTTCACTTTCGAGCACCTATACTGACTAAACCGTGAGGAATTTGAAGGTGATGCAAACTAGTGATTTGTGATATTTTGTCTGTAGATTCTAAATTATTATTTTCTCAAATTTTTTGGAATCATTTGCACTTCTTTTACCATCTCCTTCAAAAACTAGTTTTTTTTAGAAGACACCATTTTCAACGAGTGACACTCACCGTATAACACATAACTTTTTTTCAATGAAGGATAAAAAAAAAAATTAATTTAGATTTGTAACTATGAAAGCTAGTGCTTCCAATTGGTTTCATAGTGTTTTATTGAATATTTTTTCCTTAATCAAGTTTCAAAGTCAAACCAATTACAATTCAGAAATAGGCAGACTGTATAACACAACTTTTTTTTGTATGTATCGAAATTCAATTTCTTTTGTTGGTTCAAGGACTTCAATATCTGGTGCACTCATATTTTAAAAAAAAATTGAGTCTTCTATTTTTCCACATGTGCAGAACATAGAGCTTGATTTTCGGTGATAAACCTACATTCACAAGAAATGAAAAATAAATATAATAATTAAATTAAATTTATTTAAAATTATAATTTTTGAAACCTTATAATAAGGACTACATACTTACAAAAAATAAATTTTAAATGAATTCATTTGATCCCCCAAAAGGTAAATCAAAAGTGGTTTTTTATCAGCATTTTCATAGGTGCAAAGGAGACTCTGTTATAGGTATGGTTTAAAACTAGTAGGATTCTATCCAAGGGGGTTTGATCTAAGGTAGTTTGATCAAACCCTCTTCAATTGTAATTCTTTAAGTGGAATTTTTTAAGGCTTAAATCATTATGTTTTATAAAAATATGTGATTTCAACAAAAATTAGAATCTCCCAAAAATTGCAAACCAGCTTTATGGGATCACCCCCTAAAACTCTACCTTTGTGTTCCATCTCTTAAAAGGTGGAGCACCCTATTCCCCTCATTTCATTTTGGTGAACCTATCCTTTAGAACACCTTATTTCTGATTTGAAGTGCACCATAGTCCTAGATCTATCTTACATTTTTATTTTTATTTTTATTTTAAAGGTATAATGCACCCATATTACTAGGGGTAAACGCTTTTGACCGGAGCTATGAACCAGGTACAAGAAACTACCAAACCTGCGAGCACATTGAACCAGCTAAGGCACAAGGCTTGCGAGCACTTTGGCCCAGCGAGGGTTTGAACCCTGGTGGATGTCACTACAACCAAGCAACATGACCACCGAACCACGCCCTTATCGAAAAATCTATCTTACATTAAGGGCATGTGCAGGATCATGGTATGCCAAACAGGCCCTTAAGTGGCAAAAAATTCAGAAAAAATAGTGTTAGGCAACTTGACGTAAATATTTGAATAAGTTATCTATATTATTTCAAAAATATGTAAGAATAGAAATTTTGTGGTGAAAAATTTGAAACGTAGTTTCTAAAATACTAGGTTTATTTAAAATAAATAAAAAATCTATTTGGTGAAAAATTTGAAATTTCAATGCAAGAGGTACTTAAATTTGTGGAAAAATAAGAAGTAGGTGTCCTGTCTCTGCACCACCCTAATCCATAATACGAAACATAATATTTTTTGTAAGATTTTATATGGCAAGCAGATCTACTCATGTCCCAGGGATGATGCATATTTTTAACTTTTTCCAAGTAAATAATTAATTATGAATTTTTTATTACAACTTTTAGAAAATATAAAAACTCGTCTGTCTGACCACCTTAACTTGGTCAAAAATTCATGAAATTTAATTTTTCTTTTTTTAATCCTATAGTATGTAAAGAATAGAATGTGATGCATATTTTGGATTCAAAAAATATGATACCGTTTGAAAGTTATAGATGTTTTTCAATCAACCTATCGATCAGGACTTTAGTCGTAATTCTAATAGAAAATGAATAATAATTATTTATTAATTTCAAATTAAATCATAATTTATATTTTTGGAAAGTTGAGAATCTCCTCTAAAAACCCTTTTCGTTTCATTAATTTTGGGTGAAAAAAAAGTCGTCAGCCACATACCCTACAAATATTGCCACTTTTTGGCATACCATGATCCTACACATACCCTTAACTTTGCATTAGGCATTGCATTAGTTAATTTGCACCTAGGGTTTCTAAATCTTGCATTAGTAAAAGTGCATATAGGTTGCATTTTTGCATCTTGCATCATTGAAATTCACTTGAAATCTGTAATTTCACTTATTCTAGACATCATTCAAACCAAAAACCTAACATTCACTCATAATTTTCTAAAATTAATATCAAAACCCTAATTTGGGACTCATATGCCCCTCTGGGCGACTTAGTCCCAGTGTAGGTTGTTTTACCTAATTATTAGGTATTTTGTGTGGACTTTTTTTACAGCATTTGAATCCCTAAAAAACCCTGATTGGTACTCATATGCCCCTCTGGGTGATTTAGTCTCGTATCAAACTTGAAACTGCATTTTATAGCATTAAAACCCTATTTCTGTGAATCTATTTGCTATTTTTAGATTTCTATTTTAGTTTATTGAGTTTCTATTTTATTCATTTCATTTAGATCTAGCTTAATTTGGTTTCATTTCAATTTCATTTGTAAACATAAGAATCATAATTAAATAATATCATTTATCTTGTGTTCATTGCATTTACGTTGAATTCATTGATTATCCTTTGCATGAGCTTTACTACTTGGTGTTTCTAACACTATAGTGAGATGAAGTTCGAGACTCATGTCATCCTATGATACCACAATTTTCATTTATCTTCAGTTATCTAACTCTTCCACTCCTAGTATTGACACTAGTTCACTAAGTATGGACCATACCCTGAATAACTCTTTAACTTCATCTAGCATGACAAGTGTTGAAACAATGGTTGCTAGTATTTCACAAGAAAATATAATCCAAATCCATGAAGACTTAGCAAACCTACAACATCAAATGAGTATTGAAAACATTTCAACCACTACTATCCCTACTATAGATAACATGCATTGCATGATTGAAAGTAAAGAAGGAATAAAACTTGTGCGTAACCTAGCTTAGATTTTTGGAAAACATCTTACCTCAATGACTAGTTGTGCTCTACCTTCAAACAATGTCCAAAGTCAAGGAGGAACCCAAATTCCTCCTCTCACAACCATTGCCTCTATTCCTACCTATACCAACCCTCAAGTTACAACAACGATGCAACCTACTAGTAACCTCATTCCTACCTTGGGTATTTTTTCTAGCATTCCTAGTACCTTTGTGGCATCACACATCATATCTCCTACCACTTTACCTCCCATAAGCATTCCATTCACTTCCCCCTCAAACACATATACACCTCCATCTCAAAATACAACCAATGATGCCATCCTTAACCAACTCTTGCAAAATGTTTCATCCCTTCAAAAGAAAATTTTCACCATAAACCAAAATCAAAATGGCCAACCTACATACTATGTCAAAATCAATCCCTTATCCTTGGAGATATTGAGAACCCCGATACCACAAGGTCTATAGATTCCTAGGTTTGAGAAATATGAGGGGAAAGGAGATCCTTCTAACCATGTTTCCACTTATACTACCTTATGTAGTGATTTTGTCCTTGAGGATAAGCTCTTGGCTAAGATTTTATTTGGGTCCTTGAAGGATACTGCCTTGGAATGGTTTTCCTCATTATCGAACAACTCAATTCTTTCATTCAATGAACTTGTTGCTCAAGGACTTTATAAAACCTTTCCAAGTGCATGACTCCTAATATTACCTTAGCTGATTTGATGAGATGCAAGCAAAAGGATGATGAAAAGGTTACTAACTTTATTTCATATTATCAAATACTTTATTCCCAAATCAATGTAAATATTCTTGATCCTCACCTTCAATAGATGTTCATTAAGAACTTGAAAACTAAGATACAAGATAAGCTTGGCACGATGAAGTTTCCTTCCTTTGTACACTTTTGTATTGCCCTTCATGATTATCAAAACTCGATTAGTAGACATAAAGAAAAATCCACCTCTAGTTGTCTTGAAAAGTTTGAATCCACAAATCAAAACAATTATCAACCTTTTAGGAAATAGAATAAATTATTACTTCAACTAAATCCCCCTCAACTAACTCAACATGTAGATACCCAAGTGGTTGCTATAAGGAAGACAACTCCTTTCACATTTGGGGATCCATCTAGGCAATTCACTCCCTTACCCGATACCCTCCATAACACAATGTTACAACTTCTAGAATAGAAAATGATCACTTTGCCTCCCATTAAAACTCTCGATCCTAATAAGCCTTTACCTATGAACTTTAGATTGAATTCTTATTGTCATTATCACTAACAAAATGGACATGACATGGAACATTGTAAGCATCTTAAACATCTTGTGCAAGACCTCATTGATTCCAGTTGACTTCAAATTGGAGGTGTTAATGATCAAGGAAATAAGTTTATTACCCCTCCCAACCAAAACTTGCAAATATTTACCAACCCTATGTTGAATCATATCATTTCATTTGTCAAAGCTAGTGAAACTAAGATGAATGATGTGATGAATCTTGACACGGATGATGACAACATGGATATTATTGAACAAGGTCCTATGGATACTATTAAACAAAATCCTATAAAAGGTTTAATTACATTGATCAAAACTCAACCGCATACCTTGGGTTGAACTAAAAATCCTCTTGCTATTTCTTTCTCATCTAAAGATATAATTAGAAATGCACCTGATGGTCCTCTTTACATAGCTAGCCGAATCAATGACAAGCCCACTAATGGGATATTAATTGATCCCATCTATGTAGAGATTGTGATCACTGGGGAATTCTTACTTGTGCATGAGCTCTATTAAGAAACATGTGATAAACTAAAAGCATGGATAAAAATTCATAATGGCTTTGCTTGTTCTACGATGGGATCGATCACCCTTCCTCTAAACCTCAAACTGAAACAATTAGATGTCTCATTCTCCATCATCTCGAAGTTGGACCAATTATGTGTGAAGTTTGGTTATCCATGGCTATGCTCCATGGAATTCATCCCATCAATGGTGCATAAATGCTTAATGTTTCCCTTTGATAATGAAATTTTCACTATGCACCATAGTGGCTTTAATCTTCTATCTCCCCGAGGGAATTTCTCATTGGATTTATTTTTGCTTGAGCCTATGAAACCTATTAAACCTCGTGAGAACTTATTTTTCAAAACTTATCAAAAAATTTTAAGGAAAAATGCATAGCAAAACTATCCCTTAGAAACATGCGTCATCCTATGACTGAGCCTCCTATCCTTAATGAAACTATGATTGAAACTAAGACATTCCAAATAACAAAGACCAACATAAGACAAATCCTTTACCCATTTCATACAAAAGACCAAGAGATAAACAAAAAAATCCCATCACACCTCCTAAGATAAAACAAATTTACAAAGCTAAAGAGAAAGTGGTTGAACAGCCTCCCATGGTTCCTTCCATTCCTCCCCTTAGGCAAGAAAAGAAACCTATGGTTGTAAACCCGCTCCTACACAAACACAACTTAAAAATCATACTAAAAGAAACATAAATGCTAGAGAGCATAGGCATAGATGTCATGCCCTTGATCACAGGTTTAACAAAGAAAACAACAAACAAAATCAAGATCCAAATTTGACTGAAGCAATACATGATGAGTCTCCCTCTTCACCGCAACAAAAATATCCTATATCGCAACCGCAACAAGAGCTAAATCCTTCTTTGGAAATTATCATTTGACCTCCCATTTTGATTAACTTGGATGATGATGATGAGGTTGTTAAAATTGACGAAAAAGTGCATAATGAGTTGAATACATTTTTTTCCTCTTCTATGAGCTTAAATGATAATTCTCCTAAGAAGAGTGTTGAACTTGGTGCTTCCCCTAGTTCAGCACTTGATTTTGTCCCTTTGGCTAGTTGTTCGCTTTATGCGTATGATGAACAAGATTGGGATGTGGACGACCTGATATAGGTTGATTTGCATGTGCCTTACTAGTCTTTTTGCTTTGTTTTTTCTTTCATGTTTCTTTTATGTGATTGCATGTGTGTAATGTGATCCCTCGTATTGTTATGTTTGATGTATCTCTCTCTTTGTAACATTCCTCTATTTGTACCTACATTCTTTTATATGTCGTAAACCTTTATCTTTTCTTTTTCTTGTGTTTTCCTTTTGGGGATGATGCAAGGTGTCGAGACATTTAGGTCTATTCCATTTTGACCCAAAATCTTTTTATTTATCTTTTCATTTTTCTTGTGTTTTCCTTTTGGGGATGTTGCAAGGCGTCGAGACATTTAGGTCTCTTCTGTGTTGACTCAAAAAAAATTCTTTATTTTCGCTCTCTTTGTGTCATTCTTCCTATTCCATAAGTACTTGGGGAATTATGACAATTTTGAGCTCTCTAAAAAATAATGTAGCAAAGACATATTGGCCCCAAATACATGGATCCCTTATGTGATTTTTGGGATTTCATTTTTGGGGAAACCCCTCTTTCCTTTTTCATGATGTAGCTTTATTTGGAAACATATGACTTGGCATAAGGCTTTCCAAATAAGCTCTCATGTCCTCTTTATTGTTAGCATCTATAATTTTCTACTTTAAAGTAATTTCTCATAGCATGGTGTTTAGAAATTTCTTTAAAGTTGGGGCATACATTGGCATTATTCTTTTTCATGGTGTAGTTTTCTTACTTTATGTGATACGTCTTTCGCTTTATGGTGACATTAGGTGTGATTTCCTTCAAGAGTTTGATCTCTCTTAGCTTATTATATTCCTCTTAGTGGCTTGATGTGATGCATTGCATCCCCTAAGTTGTGAATCTTCTATTCTTTGATTGGTCCTCTCTTAGGGACATTAGGCACAATTTTCCCTAAGGAAATACCTTACATGAACTAAGCAAAACTCCTTTGAACATACCTTACACTATTTTTCCATTTTGGTTATATGGCCACCTTGCATAACACACTTTGCTTCCTTGTGGTGTCATCTTGTTTGTTCATGAGTTTCAAGCATACGAATCTTTGCTTGCCTCATGAAGCTTGAAGTTCATTGTTGTGTGGCACCTTATCAAAGTTATCAGGAGGTATAGCTTTAGTATGGTTGTATGTATGGGATCCAAACTTATACATGACTTTTCCATAGCCACTTGCTTGTCTATGTGAGCACATACCGGCCATGTGCATATGTGTCTCACGAGGGGATCACCTAGTGGACAGCCTGAGGTTCCACTAGCCCTTGTGAGTGTGTGTTTCTTGGATAAACAGCTTAGATATGATCCACAGCATGTGGGAAAAATGATCGAAGCTCAATCCACCCCTTTTGTTTTATTTTTTCATTTTTTATGTCTTTGGCAGTGTACGCTTGTGCCTTGTTGTTGATCCTTATATGATGAACATGATTAGGATGTGGACGACCTACTAATAGGTTCATTCGCATGTTCCTTACTATTCTTTTGCATTATTTTATCTTTAATGTTTTGTGTGTGATTGCATGTGCATAATGTGATCTCCCCGTATAGTTTTGTTTGATGTATCTCTCTTTTTGAAATTCCTCTATTTGTACCTACATTATTTTATATGTCGTAAATCTTTTATCTTTTAATTTGGAGATGATTCTTTCCTTTTGGGAATGATGCAAGGTGTCGAGACATTCGCGTCTCTTCCATGTCGACCCAAAAGCTTTTCCTTTATCTCTTCTTTGTCTTGTGTTTTCCTTTTAGGGATGATGCAAGGTGTCGAGATATTTAGGTCTTTTCCATGTTGACCGGAAGGATTTTCTTTGTTTTCGCTCTCTTTGTGTCATTCTTCATGCTCCATGATTATTTGGGGAATGATGACAATTTTGAGCTCTCTAATAACATTGTAGCAAAGACATCATAACCCCAAATCTGTGGATCCCTTATGTAATTTTGGGATTTCATTTTGGGGGCAACCCTTTTCATGGAGTAGCTTTATTTGGAAACATATGACTTGGCATAGGGCTTTCCAAATAAGCTCACATGTCCTCTTTATTGTTAGAATTTATCATTTGCTACTTTAAAGTAATTTCTCAAAGCATGTAGTTTAGCAATTTCTTTAACGTGGGGGAATACATTGGCATTATTCTTTTGTATTTCATATTTCATTGTGTAGTCTTCTTACTTCATGTGATGCGTGTTTCACTTTTTGGTGACATTAGGTGTGATGTCCTTCAAGAGCGTGATCACTTTTATCATATTATATTCCTCTTACTAGGTTGATGAAACACGTTGCATCCCCTAAGATGTGAATCTTCTATTCTTTGATTGTTCCTCTCTTGGAGATATTAGGCACAGTGTTCCCTAAGTTAAGACATTATTTATGTTTTTATGCATAGACTAACCAACTATACACATTTCTTTGTTATTCACTTAGGAATCTCCTTAATTGGTAACTTATTTTCTAAAGAAATATTTAGATTTCATGGTTTACCAAAACAATATTGTGAGTAACAGGGATAAATAATTTGTTGGTACTTTTTGGTAGGAACTATTTAAATTGATAAGTATAGAGCTCACACCTAGCACAAGATACCACCTACAAACTAATGGAAAAATGGATATCATGAACAAGTGTTTAGTGTTGAACATATATTGTATTGATGCCAAAGGAGTATTTTCCTTGATGTTAGAAGAGTGTCAATTATGCTAGTCACTTTTGTCATTGATGCAATGGCATCTGAAATATTGGAGAATGCATAATATTAATTACCCTAGCATATTGCTTACCTCTCAACATTTTTTATTAAGGTCTATCTCTACATTTTAACCAAATGAATTTATAGTGTAGTCTTACTATTTTTTTAAATAATATATTTTATTGAATATATATTGCAGTTGATGGATATGTTGATTGAAATAGAAAATAAATTTTTAATTAATACATATATTCGATATCTATTATGTGACATATAATCTTAAAATAGGAAAAAATCAACTTTGAACTATCATATATATTTACCATAGCATATCATTGGATATTATTACGTGTCAACATTATTCCTTGTTTGCTAAACACCCTACACAAGAAATTGTTGGGTTTATTTAATTATATTTTTGGATGAGTGTTTATGGGCATTTCATTTAATTATTAAGGCTAATCAACCTCTCTAGCTTTATATATTTGCATTTTTAAATTAATGAATTAATATTATGCTTTTTAGGTTTACAATTAATTCTAATTTAGTATTGGTTTTGGTCTAATAGCTATTAGCATTAATTTAGTACTTTTTATGCAATATCTAATAACTTTCAGTCTAAAAGTTTAAATTTTAGTGTTTAGTATTTAAGCTTAGTGTAATGAAGGTAAGAAGTTAGGTTAGCATAAACTCAAATGCATAATCAAAACCCTAGCTAAACAATGAAGTACAATGGAGTAAAATAGCATAAAACAAAGAACAATCTCACCAAATGTCTTCAAGCCCTCTATGAATTACCTCCATTGCCTTTCTCCATTTGTTGCAATATTATGTTTTCCCTCAGATTTTTTATGAGCAACTATGACTATGTCTATGCCCTAAGCAAATATTGAAGGATTCTATTCAAAAGCTACAAAATGCAAGTATGCAAGTATGAAGCAAGCCTAAAGTGTGAAGCATGAAATCACAAAGTCAAGAGACATGAATTCAAGAACATGAAGTGTGTCAAATGAGGCCAAAATTGCCTTTTTATAGAAAAAACAATTTTGGATGAATGGCCAAGATTGAAAGTTGAGAGATGCCCTAAGCTCAAAGGTTGAAATTAAATGTGACAACCAACAATCAGGGTTAGGGAAAATTTGAAATGAAGGGATGAGATTTTATTTTAGGAAAAATCAAATCAATGGACTAGAATGCATGTGACAAGGAGATATTAGGCACAGAAAAAGAGGCTGCTGGAAAATCAAATAATAATTTAAAATTATTTGATTTAAAAGGTTGAGTTAATCTTTTGAATTAAAAATTATTTTAATTCAAAAGTGGTGGGGTCATGTGATAGTAAATAATGATTTCAAATTATT
>VDFB02252828.1:0-62905 GCA_007258455.2 Sequoia sempervirens | reverse complement strand
GATGAATTTTTTGATTTTGATCGTAAATGAACAGAAGCAGAACCTTGTTTACTAGACCAAGATAGTGAAGAACATGCTTTTCTCTAAGAGTAGTTCAAACCAAAAGACCAATGTTTTCTCGAAAGACAATAAAAAGATAAACAAGCACATGTGTGGGGTTCAATTGAGTTAATCTTGGTTAATGACTTGAGTTTACCACATCCACACTTCTTTCTTAGTTTTCAAACTGAATATCTATGTCTCAATTCCTTTTCATTCCACAATGTCCATCATGTGAAAATCAAAGTTTCAAGATCATAGTTTCCCATTGTTGACTTTGGAATGAACAAATCGAGATATAGGTCTTAGTGTTTAGAAGCCTTCTAGGGATAAGAACCCCTAGGGACAAGCAGTAACACGTGGATTTTTCAAAGGTATTTGTTCCTTTCAAAGGGTTTGAATTTATGATGATTTGTTTATTGTTTGTCTCAATGTTTTGGATCCAAGCACTATGTTTTCAAACTGACTCACAAGCATTATAACATCCTAGCTCAATTGGTACATTTTTCTTGGTGGGATTGCCTCATGCCCTTCGTAGTAGAAGAGATGATTTTACAATGAAACCAAGGAAAAAATATAAAGGTATGTTAAGAATGAAGTCTTAACCTCTATATTTTAACCAAGATTGGACATGGCAAGTAACTTCTTGGAATCTAAGTTCCAATGCACCACTTTGATAAACTTGTTGGATGAACTAGTTGGCTACTACAAACAAGGTTCTTAATGATGGGACATTGGGGACATGGCACCTTGCGAGCATCTAGAAAGCCACTAATGGCTTTAATCAATCCTATTAGGGGTGCTTATACCTTTTATGGTAGTACCCCATTCTGAAAGACATTGTATAGCTAAGGCCTACATACCATGAGGACTTGATAGTTTAGTCTTATCCATTCATATGCCATCCTGAATGAAAAAATAGTTGGAGTCACCTTTGAGTTCTCCTTTCAGATGTGTCTCTTAGGCATGCCCTTCTAAAGTAAACAATAGTGAGCAAGCACATCCATAGTTCGATCGACCTTCGTTTATAAACAAAGGGAAAACACATGCGATATACCTAACTCACATTCATAAGCTTTGTTCAATTTTAGTTCCCAACATGAAGTGTGGAGGAAATATTATATGCAACTTAATGTCATCAAAAAGAATTTTGATTCTCAAGATCGTCGTGATGCACGAGAGAAGTGAATACACCTTTTTAGATGAGATTTTTTTTCAAAAAATATTGCAAAGCATAAGAGACACATGTTTGTTTTAGATTCCCACAAAGCAATAATGACTTCATTTTAAGCACCAAAGTAAATGTGATATTTTTCCTTGTTCAATTTTTAAAATCCAAAACCAACTTAGTTTGTGTCCTAATGTTCATTTTAAGCCTTTGTAGCGAAAATTGAAACGTTCTTCTTAGAGCCCAAAAGTATGCGAGTTGATCTAAAAGAGAAAACTAAAGTGTAGAATGGAAGCTCCTTAAAGCATTTAAAAACACTTAGTGGATCTCAAGTTTGATGCTCAATTCTTCAACTCCAATCGTTCTTTGTCCTTGCTTGATTCTAACATTCGATTCCAATGTAGACTTTAACCTTTTTGCTAATCCCCCCTATCATACAAAGTCATCACATGGAGGATACATAGTTGTTAGTAAACCTTTCTACTAACTTGAATTTGACTTGAACTAATTGTAATTGAACCACCAATATAAAATAATATTCAGCCTTGTTGTTCATAAGGTTATATTTCCCCTAGATAGGTTGAGAACCATCCACCACCTATTAAAATGATATTCAATTCCTCATTATAAAAACTAAATACCTACAGGCTAAAGTTGTCAAAAGAAGTAAAGAAGGCATGATGTTGACTATATTAAGATCATATTAAATTACAACATTGGGGATCCAGTTGTTGATGAATTACCTCAAGAAAAGTGATCTTTGAATGATATTAATGACTTGGTGTGGGGAAATAATGAATTCGGTAGGCAAACTGGTATATAAGTGATGGTAACATAGATTTTCAATAAGCCATTAAAATCAAGTCAGACAGATATGAATGTAGTTTTATGCAAAGCCAAGCTTTTTTATGGGAACAAAGGTGACTGTCGCTCTCAAATTACAAATAAATACTCAAAATTTGAAGCCATATCAATCTCTGTGGAAGATGGAGTTGGATAACCAAAGTGAACGATCTTAGTTCTGAAAAATGAGTAATCATTCAAAACATAAGGGATGATAAAAATTAGCATATATATATATATATATATATATATATATATATATATATATATATCATTCGAGATAATACTTAAGCTCCTTTTTTATTTCTATGATTCATGCTTAATTCTGGCAGCTGTATTTAGGAAGCAGGCAACAACAGTTAGTATATAACAAATGACCAGCACTTGGATTTAAATCTTGTAACCACTAGGAAAATATTGTAGTAGATTTCTATTAGCAACAAAATATATTCAAAGATTCCAATTTCATTTATTCAAAATATTAACTAAAGATCTCCATACTTATTATTGCGAGCATGAAGGAAAAGACAAGGTACAACACATGAGAACTGAGGGTGCCACATGACTTTGACACACCTTGTGAGTTTTCCAAATTTGAGAAATGAAAGTTGGTTCCTGGAATATTTCCCATGCCTAGACCTATGCATCTAAAGTTCCATATAATTTTTCTTATTGCACTTTTGTCAATTCATGTGACTTGATTCATGAATCAATGGCGTGTGGCTCGATTTAGGTGCAACAACCTAAAACTCCATCAATGCACATTCATTGGATTGATGGTTGTGTTAGGGCAGGATGATATTTCATCATTGCAAGTCAAAGTGGGGACAATGTACCAGTGGGAAATCCTGTACGTACGCTGCAACAATAAATATTGAGATCTTTTACCATTCTTTGGTTAATATACGGGTGGGATGACTATACATGTTCGCCAGCTTGCAAGAAAGAAGCCCCATGCAAGAAATTCAAAAGATTTTCATTTAAAAAAACAAATTCTTAGGCTTCTAAGACAGATTTACAATGACCCAGAAGTGTGTCTTACGAGAAGACCTCAATCAGAGTCTCGGACTTTTCCCAACAATAATAACAATGCCAACGCCTTTCCTGTCACCAATAAAGTGCAATTTTCTCACTTCAATCGGTTCACCTTCCTCTTTTCAACATCGCTCTTCCAATTCTTGTCAGCAAAATCAAGAATATAATGTGTATTCAATACATATTTTTCTATTTTTAATCTGAACACTTGACACATTAGTCACATTAAAGGCAAAATCAAGAACACAACTACGTGCTAATAAAGAATTAGAAACCCCAAAAGCATTAGTTGAGTACTTTGGATTTGTGTATGCAAGAGGCTACAAATATATCCTACTATAATCATTGTACTGGTATAAAAGAAAGAAGACAACCCAATTCAAATAGTGCCAAAGTCTACCGATCCATTGTGGATATTCCTAAAAATTTACATTGGCTCTATCTAGAAATCTTTAAGTCGCTCTTTATAGAAATCTTGATCTATGAGAATTTTCACAAGAACCTCCTTTCCCATATGTTCTATTCACCAAACCACATGATGTTCCATACTTTTATTGTCATGATGCCATCAACCAACGCTGAAAATACATTCGTTAGTGTTACATACAAAAGTTAATATTTCTTCACATTTATTGGTCAAGCATCATCAATATAATCGGTGGGTGTCCCATAGGAGATTCTATAGGTAGTAATTGAATTATGTGTATCTAAGTAATAGTTGTACAATGCCTATGGTGGTTGAATAAATAGATCAATAGAACATTCAAAACATACACTACGCAAATTGAAGGACCTAAATTTTAGAAGATTCAACAATCATCCATTTGTTGTGGAAAGGGAAATGGTTTGAAATGTTCGACAAACATTTAATTTAGGCTCATTGCAATAGGAGGCCATAGGAAAAATTTCTTCAGGCAGTAATCATTCAAAGTGTGATAATTCCAACTTTTCTCACAAACGTATTAAATATGAGACTTGGTTGGTGGATTGGCATAAGATGGGGGGGGTATTTGATGTGACACAGTTGTATCGATAGAACATCAATATGATCATTGAACTAGAATATCAATATTGACTAATAGAAAATAGAATGAAGTAACACTTTCAAATACATGTAAAACATAAATGAAATGAGTTAGTTGTATCCCTCCTTCTAGCGCCATATGTGGATGCCAAATCTGCATATGCTTAAACCTTAACATAATATAATCATGCTAGTCATTTGAAACATATTAGATTAAACATACCTCTGAAATACTTAACCATGCTAAAATATGAAAAACTAAATAGAAAATAAACAACTAATTTCAAGCATATAAAAACATGATAAATTTTTTACAGGTCATAGTGGATTGGTGCTTCGATGGAAAGAAGCCCTTTCCCAATCCTTGCTAAGCTTTATGATAAAATTCCTTGGATATGGAGTGGACAAAATCAGCTCTCAATGTGAGGAGAGTGAATTTGCATGAGATTATAGATACATTGTAGAAGAATGAAGCTTCTATTTATAGACTTTCAAGTTGAAAGAGTGCTCGAAAAGAGAGAAATGTGGGATAATGTTTTAGTGAATGAGATGGAGCCACTTGTCACCTTGTGAATGGTTGATGAATGTGCAAGTTTTGGTCAATGTTCCCATAAATGAGTTTGGTTGGCCTTTTTCAAATTTAAATTTGGCTTGTTGGAGGGAGAAAAAGTGACTTTAATGCCAAGTGGGGGACATGTAAGAGGGAAGTTATTGCCATGTTGGAAGGAACAAGTCAACTTGTTTTCAAATTCAAACTTGAGGAATATTCTTCCAAAGATTCTTTGTTGAGGAAAAAATGAGGAATTTATAAATGAATTAATTGATTTATTTGTGCAAGTGGGAAAAGCTAGAGGATGTGATGGGTGGTTAGATTAGATTAATCATATTTTGATTAAATTAAGATAATGATTAGGTGTTTTGACATAGTTGACTTAAATATTTGGATTTATTTAAATAAAAAAGGGATGGAATATGAATTTGGGATTTATAAAATAAAGTTTGGTTTATTTAATTAAAAGGGTGATGCAAGATAAAGGTTAATCAATTTAAAGGAGATGAACATAGGAGATGATTTATGAAAGATGGAATGTTAGGATGTGATTACAATTGATTTATGAGGTAATGGTAGGCTTAAATTAAATAAAGTTAATTTATTCAATTTAAATGAATGATCCTTAGAGATTGAACTAAATGAACCTGATTTACCTGATGAATGGATGAATGTGAATTTGATTTATTTAATGAGTGGATCAATGTGATTCTAATTAAGTGCACAATGCTAATTGCACCTGTCTACATGACCATATTCCTATTGCAGTGTGGATTCATCTACAATTATTAATTAGTTACTCATAAGTTGACAGTTTCAATTCAGTCACTCATTATGTGGCATCTTTTGTAGTTGTACCTAATTCTTTTTGTGCTTGTCATAGTTTGGGATTTCTTTTGGAACAACATTGGGAGTGATGAGCTCAGGATATGCTCATTATTTGAGTATCATGATGTACTTTTAATATCTCTACTTTTACTACTAATGGATGTTTTAACTCTTTTATTAAAGACTGTTTATCTAAAATGGGTAGTATCCTATAGCAATACATTCCTACATTCCTACAGCCTAACATCTCCATGTGTCTTATTAATTACCCTGTTTTGACTTCCCGAGTGACTGATATAATGCATATGGTTTTTGAATAATGGGATAGATTTAATATGTGATTAATGAATGTATCGTGTTGTTTTCCATGAATTCTTTCTTTCGCCTCTGTCGCCTTGTGCATCACAGGTTGTTGAAGGGAGCATGAACGAGTCAAGTGGAGTAGACTTCGGCTTTGCAGTAAAGTCCATTTGCAGCATGGTGTCGAGGAAGTTGTTCCAGTGAAGACTTTCTATCCAGGTCGTTGGGAAGAAACTTAAATGATCATTAATCTGGAAAGAGTGGAATGCTAAATTCTTTGGATCATGTTGAATGGATATGTTTTCATTTATGAGAAGTCTATTCCTTAGTTTTAGGATTCATTTATGTCCACATCCTTCTCGGTTGAGTTAGGTAGTTAGTTATTTTTCTATTTTAAATAAGTGTTCCTCCTGCACGAGTGGGCAAGCATAGTATGTAAGAGTTAGTATGATAGTAAGAAGCAAAATATGTAAGAGTTAGTATTATGATAAGAGATAGAGTTTTGTATTAGTTTTCATATGAGCAGAACACTGTATATCATTCTGAGTTATGAATAAAAGCTAATGAAGTTCTGAGTTCAATTCTTGCATAATCAGTTGATGCTTGCTAAGGGAGCCCACTTAGTAAGTATCTTTAGTTAGTTAGTTAGTCATTTATTTTCTATTGATCATAAGTTAGATTTTGTTCTTAAAGTTTCAATGCAAACTCAGTCTTATATTGTTCATGCAACATTGAGAATCCATCCTTGTGTTTTTTCCTATAGCATAAGGGTAGTTTATAGTTTGTTTCTCATTTATATTTCTTATGGTTTATGCTTTGATTAAATTTAGAAGGCTTTGCATTACATTCCTGTAGCATAAGTGGAATTCCTTTCACGCATTTATTTCTAGTAAATCATGACTGAAACTAGTTCTTAGTGCACATACAGTGCCGCTCCATTTCAAGTATACGTTCCCCGGTTTGATAAAGTTAATGAATGACCATAAAAAGATGTTAGTCACCTGCTGGAATGTCTAATTCCCAAAATAGGATTTTTCATGACTTTTAAATCCTTTTGTGGGCGTGACCATTTTTGGTGTCGTTTTCATGGATGGTGTCAAGCTAAGAACCTGTCATAAGTCATTATTAGTAGTAGTTTAGTCTGCTATTCAAGAATTTTCAAAATTCCTATTGCATGCATAGAAGAAGAGACGCTCTAGGAAGATTCCTCCCTGACCTTCCATTCATTGATAACAATCCTGAATCAGCTTATAATCTATTTGAGGAAGAAGGGGACCAAGATATCAATCCATTTACTGAAAATCTGTTTGTTGAATTTCCATTTGACCCAACTGATGAAGAACCTGAAGAAAATCCATTAGCTCTAATACTCCATCAAGTAAATATGGCATGAAATCCACCTAATCAACCTCCTTCTTTTGAGTTCCCCATCATTGCTCAGCAAGATAATGATAACCTTAAAAATATTCCTTCTTCATTGCTTCCAAAGTTTGATGGACTAGTTAGAGAGGACCAAGACACTTTCTTGTTTGAGTTTGATATCCTCTATCGTAGCTATGATTACACTTTAGATGCTCATAGGCTAAATTTGTTTCATTCTACTTTGAAGGAAGGATCTCTTAGATGGTTTATGAGTTTGGGAAGAGGTGTTGTTGATAGTTGGGAAGTCATGCAAACAAAATTTCTTAAGAAATACAAGGAACATTGTAAGAGTGGTAGTAAGGGAGATGATATATTCAGAATTCAACAAAAGGAGGATAAAAGTTTGGAAGACTATATCTCAAGATTCTTGTTTTCCCTAAAAAAGAATTCAGACCATACTCTTAATGAAGAATCTCAGAAACTACATTTTCTAAGGGGAATCAGTGATACCTGTATAGATGCCTTAGACCTGATGGGAGGAGGTGATGTAACTCAACTGCCTTGGGATGATATTAGGAAGATATGTCTCCAATAATCTCGAGAAAATGTTAAGAAGGGTAGAGGTCATCAAGCCACAGTGGGAAAGTCCTCTACTGGTGGAGTTTCACATATGGAGATCATAAATTTTCTCTCTGATTTCAAGTAGGATATCATAAACAACATGGCTACATAGTTGGATACTATGCAAGCTATGAAGAAACATGAGGAAGCTGAAGCAATCTTGGCTGAGTTTTGTCCACATTGCAAACAGAAGAAATGTGACTACAGATGCAAGATGGTGGCTAACCTGGAGGCTAAGCAGTTACCTACTAACTTTAAGATAGTAGAGAGTGATGATGACCAAGTATTCTTCATCGCACAAAGGCTACCATGGGCTCAAAGACAAGGTATGCCTCAAGATCATTTGAATTTTGGTAATCCTTATTCTAATTACAATAACTAGTGGCAACCTACATATGGCCCATCACCGCCTTGGAATACTTCTCAACCTCATTGGCCTAGCTATGAGAGTCCTCAATGGAAATCTCCTCAAGGAGGTTGGCAGCAGCCACAAGGACAATAGACTCCACCCCCTAGGTAACTGGCAGTAGAACCCTCAATGGAGAAGTCCACAACAATGGCAGAACCAATCCCCTACCTTCCTGCAGCCTCAGCAGCCACAACCTTCGGCTCTCATGCCACCTCCTGTAGCACCTGCAAAAAATACTGGCCCTCCAAAACAAATGCATATGCCTGCTCAACTATTGCAAAATCCTAATAATAAGTAGCAACAACAACCACAACCTATGTATTTTGTAGAAGTCAATCAGTATCTAGCTTATGCCCTGAATATTCATGATATCCATCTCAGATCTGGAACCACTCTCTTTGCTCCACACATGCCTATCATTACAGAGATTCCAGACTCTGCCTCTAAACAACCAACTAATCCTATAGAACGTATACCTATGTTAGATACTGTCTCTAAGGAGTCTATCCTGCAACATCAGGCTAAACTACCTTTTCCTCAAAGATTGTAAATTACTACATCAAATTCTATGGAAGAGCCTACTTTTGATATTTTGGATCAGCTAAAGAATGTACACATTCAAATCCCCCTCTTTCAAGCCATTAAAAATGTCCCAATTTATGGAAAAATCCATTAAGGAGGCATGTTTAAAGAAACCAGGAAGAAAGAAAAAGGATCCCCAAACTATCCATGGTCTAGGACAATTAGCATATATTAATGGCCAAATAGTAAAGAATGTTTTGATTGACCCAAAATACATAGACCCTGGGAGTTCTGTGGTACACATAAATATTAATGGCCAAATAGTAAAGAATGTTTTGATTGACCTTAGTGCAGCCATCAATGTAATGATCAATAATACAATAGAGTATTTGAATATCCTAAACATTCGGTCTACACCTACCATCTTGCAGCTTGCTGATAGTTCCACAATAAAGCCTGATGGAATGGTAGAAGATGTTATTGTCATCCTTGAGTCTTGGGAATACCCATCAGACTTCACCATATTGTCCACTAAGGAAACTTTGGGAGGATATCCTATTATCCTAGGTAGACCATGGTTAGCTACAGCTGATGCTTTTATAAGATGTCATTCAGGAGACATGACAATTTTTGATGGTCATTCAAGAAAGAAGTTGGCTTTATATCCACCTGCCCAGCCTCAGGCAGACTTATCTCAACTAATTTGGCAAGATTTGGGAGAGGAAACTGAAGAATTCAATTCATTGGCTCGGCTAATGATGCTGCAAACTAATCCATTTTCCTAGATTTAGAATGAGGATGACCTGCTTATACATATTTTGCAGTCCAACCCTGATCCGGGTAGCCCATCTACTACAGATAGTAGTCTTCAGTAGTCTTTCCTGCAGCAACTGAATTCTGAGAGTCTATCCTTGAATCTCCTATAGTTTATCATAACTTGCTTCCACATGAAATACAGACACCACCTTTATTAGCAACCTCCATGAATGATCTTACCAAGCAAGTAGAAGTGTCTTCAGGCCGTTGTCTGAACATCAATATTAAGTTGCCTCAATCTGAACAAGCTGCCCTAGTCACCATGTTGCAATATTAACACAGATCTTTTGCATGGGACTATGGAGATATGAAGGGAATCGATCCTCAGCTTTGTACTCATAGGATCTATATTAAGGAAGATTGTTCACCTATTAGAGAGCCTCAAAGAAGGATAAATCGAGCACTTAAGGAAATAGTTAAAATAGAGCTTCAAAAATTGTTTGATGCTGGTTTCATCTACCCAATTTCAGACAGTCAATGGGTATCTTCATTGGTGATTGTTCCTAAAAAAGGTGGAAAATGGAGAGTTTGTGTAGACTATAGGGAGCTGAACACAACAACTAAAAAGGATCATTTTCTACTACCATTTGCTGACCAAGTACTAGACTCATTGTCTAGGAAAAAGTATTTCTCCTTTTCAGATGGATATAATGGCTATAATCAAATAAGAATCACCCCTGAAGATTAAGACAAAACAAAATTTTCTAGTCCATGGGGTACTTTTTCTTTCCTTGTTTTACCTTTTGGACTGTGTAATGTACCTGCAACATTTCAAAGGGTAGTGATAAGTATTTTTGCTGACATTTCTCATGATTCTATGGAGATCTACGTGGATGACTTCACTACTTATGGATTTACTTATGAAAAATTTGTCTTTGAATAGTGAGAAATGCTTTATGATGATGCAAGAGGGAATTATTTTAGGCCATCATGTCTCTCAAGTAGGAATTCAGGTTGATCCTACAAAAATAGAAGTTATTCTAACTTTGCCAACACCTATGAAACAAAAGGATGTTGGAAGCTTCCTAGGACATGTTGGATATTATAGAAGATTCATCAAAGATTTCAGCAAGATAGCCAGTCCATTATATGCCTTATTGAATAAGGATTCGGAATTTACTTGGACTAGGGCCTGTGACAAATATTTCCTGCAGCTTAAGAACCTACTTACTCAAGCACCTATTCTTCAAGGACTGAAGTGGAGTCTGCCCTTTCATAAACACACAGATGCTTTTGATTATGCCATAGGGGTAGTTTTAGGACAGAAAGAGAATTCCATTGAGCATGCCATATATTTCATTAGCAAAAACCTTCAAGACCTTGAATTAAACTATATTGTCACATAGAAAGAATTACTAGCAATCATGTATTCCTTGAACAAGTTTCGACATTATGTCACTGGTTACCAAACATTTGTTCATACAGATCATGCAACAATAAGGTATCTCATGAATAAGCTTGCCATATCTAGCAGATTAACAAGATGGCTCCTATTGTTGTAGGAATTTGATATCACAATTATTGATAAGCCAGGCCGAGCTAATGTGGTGGCTGATTTCTTGTGAAGACTTCAAACACCTACACCTGACACTCCTGAGGTAATTGATGATAGCTTCCTTGATGAACATCTATTTTTTATTGCTGCTCAAACCCCATGGTATGCAGCTATTGTAAATTGTTTAGCACCCAACAGAATTCCAACACACTTCTCACCAAAGGAAAGGAAATTGCTGGTTGAGAAAAGTTGTAACTTTTTATGGATTACAGACTGTTTATTGTATACAGGACTTTCCCAAGTCATGAGAAGATGTGTGAGGGAAGATGAGACCTATGACATTTTGCACGCCTGTCATGATGAGCCATGTGGAGGGAAATTTGTAGCTAATAGAATAGCTATGAAAGTGCTTAATATAGGATACTATTGGCCTACAATACACAAAGATGCAATAGCCTACACCAGGAAATGTGATAGATGTCAATGTATGGGGAGACCAACAAGCCTACACCAGGAAATGTGATAGATGTCAATGTATGGGGAGACCAACAAGGTCTGATGAAATGCCCCTGCATCCACAAGTGGTAGTCAGTCTATTTGACAAATGGGGCATGGATTTTGTTGGGCCTGTTAATCATCCATCCAATGGGAAATCATATATTTTGGTGTGTATTGATTATGTAACCAAGTGGGTGGAAGTGAAAGAAATGACACATGCTCATGATAATAAAGTTGCTGAGTTCCTGTATGAGCAGATTTTTACAAGGTTTGGAGTCCCAAGGGAACTTGTTACTGATCAAGGATCTCAGTTTACATCCAACTTAATCACTGCGTTGATGAATGATTACAAGATCAGGCACAGAAAGTCTAGCCCCTATCACCCTCAAGCCAATGGTCAGGCATAGGTTACCAACAAAGAAATTGAGACAATCCTTACAAAGACAGTCCAATTACATAAGAAGGATTGAATTAGGTGTCTTCTTGAAGTAGTATGGGCCTATAGGACAACATGGAAAATAACTAAAGGGTTTACTCCTTTTGAGTGACTCTATGGTAAGACTACCATGTTTCCAATTGAATTTGAGCATAAGACCTTAAGAACTGATCTCTAGCTTAACATTGATATTTCTGAGGCTGAAAGGAATGCCTCTTGCAACTCAATGCATTGGATGAACTAAGGAAAGCTGCCCTGCAACATACTGTAACTATACAACAACAACAAAAGAAATGGCATGATAATCATATTCGAACTAAGCAATTCTCTATAGGTGATTGGGCACTACTCTATGACTCCAGGTACAAAGAAAATCAAGGTAAACTAACCACATGATGGCTTGGTCCTGATGAAATAGAAAATTTGTTTGATAATGGCTCAGTGTAGTTGGCTACAATAGATGCAGTTCAATTCAAGCTACTAGTTAATGGACACCGTCTTCGGTTGTATCATAAGCCAACATCCAAAGATGAATTTATGCAGTAGTTTATTTCAAATATAGCCACTGATCTTCCTACAGCAAAAGGCTTCGGTCTTTCTCCTATAGCATCTCTTTAAAATCCACGTTGCATGCCCCTAATAAAGGTTTCCTTTTAAAGGAAGCCACGTTCTCTGTTTTCCATCCATTACCGCCATTCATCTCTTTTCTTCCACGTCATCCATCCTATCGTACCACCTCATTCATGGTTAGTATTTCAATTGTCATTTCATGGTGCACTATTATTTTTCCCAGCACGTATGAGCATTAATTAAAAGGTACGTCATATATTTTGTTAATCACATTATTTATTTATTTCATTTATTCAACAACTGCTATGTACATATCAGTTTTTATCACCCATTCTTTGCCTGTCCTTTTGCCCATGTGTGGAAACATGTCAAATTTTAAGTAGGGGGCAGGATAATCCATTTCAAACATTTTCTTATGTCACTGTCACAACTAATAAGATATTTTTATTCTTCTTGTACTTTCCAAATATGGCTGCGTGTTTTATCTAAACAACATTAACTGCTTGATATGAGTAGTTCATAATAATCATTACATGCAATTATCTTTCGAGTCATTCTTGGAAAAGAAGAGAAAGTGAATTCAAAACTGAAAGAAGCAAAAAGAAGCAGAATAGAGCAAAAAAGTTTTTGAAAGGTTTGAGTTTTTGGGGTCTCAACAGAGGTAATTTGCAAATATGGGTGGTCAATTGGTAAGACATGAGCCTGTAGCTCATGAGCTCTTAACATAAAATCCTCAAACAGTGTAGGCATTCAGTAATTGTGGTTGGCTAAACTATTTTCTAAGGTTCAATTCTTTCAATGAGGAAGCTGCTGGTAAATTTTTAAGAACTCTTTCAGAAAGGAACACTTCAGTATCAGGTCTAATAGTGGCTGTAATAGAGGAATGAATTGCTGAAGTAACTAGGCTTTCTGCAGTAGGGGAAAATTTGTCTTTAGATGCTATTTCTGCTAGGGAAAAGTTTATAGTACCAACTAATGGACCCTTGGAGGTCTCTAAACAAGGATGCAAACGATTGTCATTGTCCTTCCCATATTCAGAATATGTTGCATTTATAATTAGGTATTTAACCTATGAGGGATGCTTCTCCTATTTACGTTCTTACCATTTTAAGTTATTGAGCCATATGAGGCATGGGTTAGCTGTTAATGTCCCAATTTTTTTGTTAAATCTTTTAAAACAAAGTGCCCATAAAACCCAAAGGGGAAGGGACAACTCTATTGCCCATCATTCCCTCATTAAATTATTGATTAAGCATTCCCTAAGGGATGTATCATCCCTTTCTTGGCAATAATTTGTTGCCCAAAAGGCTCTGCAACTTCCAGAACCACCTAAAGCACTCCCTACAACACCTACCCCTACAAAATCTATTCCTGTGGCCTCCACACTAGAACCCTCTGCTAGAGTATAGACCAGGTCTACTAGTAGAAGAGAAAAAGAAAAAATGAAGGTAGGAGAGTCATCTAGGGTAGAACAAACCCCAAAATCTAACCCTCATGTTCAAAGACAACAGTGTCCCTCTCCTGCAACACCTTCTCTTGTAGCAGTTCCTCCTGTAGCCACACCTATTGCCACTGCAGTTTCTCTATCATCTTCTCCTAGTGAGTCTAAACCCTCTAGGAAAGTTAGGAAGAGGAAAGCCACGAGAATGCCTCCTACAACTACCACATTGCCAAAAAGAGCCTCGGCAAGGAAACAACAAAAAGTCACCTCAACATCTACTCAACCTAAAGTTATAATAATTTCAGAGGAGTCTGAAGAATACAGCCATGATGATTCTCAGAATGTACCTAAGAATGTTTCACATAGCCCACCTGTTGTTCCTGAGGAAATGCAAAATGAACCAATGGAAGTTGATGAAGAACAATATGATAGTAATGAAAGGGGAATGCCAAGTCTTGATGACTTGGTTGAGGCAGCTAGACAAATTTTAGAGGAAGTACAATCTCCTCTTGCACAACAACAAGAATTCATCCTACATCAAGAGGAAGAACAACCTGAACAATTGGAAGTGGACAATAAAGCTTCATTACCCCCTGCAACTTGTCAAGCCATGGTTGTCTATAAAAAGACATTTTTGATTAAATTTTTGGAATACCTTAGGACCACATGGAGGCTGGTCACATTTCAAACCTTGAGTTTCCACCACTTAACCAAGACTAAAATTCAACAAATTCTTTGGGAGGAAGAGAAGAAGAAACTAAAAAGAGAAATTGAAAGGCAGAAATAGGAAATCTAGGAGATGAAAAAGAAAATGGATGAAATGATGAAAATAACTAGTAAGATTGTGGAGTGTAGACCACCACTAGAGTCTATGCCATCTGTCTAAAGGAACAATTTCTTTGGTTTCAGTTAATGAGAATTTCAAGGAATTTAGATCCTGTTATTCATGTACATCCAAAGAATTTTATGATGCATACCAAGTCACTCTTAATTGGCTAAAGAATTCTTTATGTGAATTTTATTTGCATGGATTGATAATTCCATCTAAAACAGAGTGGAATCCACTTCTTTATATTGGTGACATCCATTTGAGGTCACTTATGTCATGGGTAGCCAATGAAACCAATTATCGCAGATAATTGGAAGCCTATGAAGAAGTTGAAAGGGATGAGCCCATACCACTACTATCAGAAAGTGCAGATCCTTACACAATGCTAAAAACCTGGCTCACTGTTGCATATGGGTTCAACAATCAAGTAGAAAGAGAAAATATTTGATGTTAGAAAGCAAGTGTATGAGGAATTCAAAAGCCAATCGTATCTATTTTGGAAGCTTTCCTCTTCCAGAATTGAAAAGAGATGGGAGAAATTGACTATTGGGCTCAGGAAATCTGAGCCACATAGCCCCCTAAATTTTGAAGCAACACTTGGAAGGACATAAAAGTACATACAACTTGGTCTTCAGAAGAGGTTCGAATTATGGGTGCCAATAACATTTCAACCTCTGGTTTTAATGTGGCCACTTTATCCCTATCGAGCTACAAATGTTAATAAGGATACAAAAAGCCTCAGATATGAAAGATGGAAAAATTTCAAAGGTTTCTATTATAAATTTGGGACTGTGCCAAAAAGCCATACTACTCCTATGGATTTCAGGGAAACAACTAGGAAGCTTAATGCTGGTGGACCATCATTAGGTTAAGTAGGGGGCAGATGATGAGCTCAGGATATGCTCATAATTTGAGTATCATGATGTACTTTCAATATCTCTACTTTTACTGCTAATGGATCTTTGAACTCTTTTATTAAAGACTCTTTATCTAAAATGGGTAGTATCTTGTAGCAATGCATTCCTACATTCCTGCAGCGTAACATCTCCATGGATGTTTCTTATTAATTACCCTATTTTGACTTCTCGAGTGACTGATATAATGCATATGGTTTTTGAATAATGGGATATATTTAATATGTGATTAATGAATGTATGATGTTGTTTGCCATGAATGCTTTCTTTCACCTCTGCTGCCTTGTGCATTGCAGGTTGTTGAAGGGAGCATGAACAAGTCAAGCGCAACAGACTTTGGCTTTGCAGTAAAGTCCATTTGCAGCACAGTGACGAGGAAGTTGTTCCAACGAAGACTCTCTGTCCAGGTCGTTGGGAAGAAACTTAAATGATCATTAGTCTAGAAAGAGTTGAATGCTAAATTCTTTGGATCATGTTGAATGGATATGTTTTCATTTATGAGAAGTCTATTCCTCAGTTTCAGGATTCATTTATGTCCATGTCTTTCTTTGTTGAGTTAGGTAGTTAGTTGTTTTCCTAGTTTAAATAAGTGTTCCTCCTGTGCGAGTGAGCAAGCATAGCATGTAAGAGCTAGTATGATAATAAGAAGCAGAATATGTAAGAGTTAGTATTATGATAAGAGATAGAGTTTTGTGTTAGTTTTCATATGAGCAGAACAATGTATATCATTTTGAGTTATGAATAAAAGTTGATGAAGTTCTGAGTTAAATTCTTGCATAATCAGTTGATGCTTGCTAAGGGGGCCCACTTAGTAAGTATCTGTAGTTAGTTAGTTAGTCATTTATTTTCTATTGATCATAAGTTATATTTTGTTCTTGAAGTTTCAATGCAAACTCAGTCTTATATTGTTCATGCAACATCGAGAATCCATCCCTGTGTTTGTTCTTGCAGCATAAGCGCAGTTCATAGTTTGTTTCTCAGTTATAGTTGTTATGGTTTCTACTTTTATTAAGTTTAGAAGGCTTCACATTACATTCTTGTAGCATAAGTGTAATTCCTTTCACACATTTATTTCTGGTAAATTGTGACTGAAACTGACCGGTTCTTAGTGCACATACAATGCCACTCCATTTCAAGTATACGTTCCCTGGTTTGACAAAGTAAATGAACGACCATAAGAAGATGTTAGTCACCTACTGGAATGTCCAATTCCCAGGTTAGGATTTTTCTTGACTTTTATATCCTTTTGTGGGTGTGACTAGGGAGGACTCATCATCATCCTTGGTCCACTCTACATCAATCTTCACATTGTTCTACACTGTCTCCTTCTTCAGTTAATATTGGGGACTCTTGACATTGTGACATTTGAGTAGTGACTCTCCATTAAGGGGGGTTGCATAGACTATCTTCATTCTCATCTTTTGAGAGTAGTTTCTTGTTTTCTCTTTTGGGGAGGAGTTTTGTCTGACTAGGTTTTCTCTTTTTCTTTGGTTGTGAGAGATTTCTTTTCCATGTGTACATGGGTACCTAACATGGCCTAGTATCTAGGTCCCATCTTTGTGTCATTTGTATAATAATCTTCCCCCTAAGTTGCACTTAATGGGGGTGTTGGTGTGATTAAATGTCTTGTAACTAGTTATTCCACTTACTGGGGACTTAGTGGACATATTCACATGTTAAGTTTACTTAGGTCCTAAGGTAATTTCTAGAAGGTTTTAGTTGTCATTAGTTGTTATCTTATCTCTTGACAACTAACACATGTGACCTAGGTAGTTGTGTAAAGTTTTCTCATGTCATATGATTAAGAACTTGTCATAATCCTATGACATCTTGCATCTCACCTTGGCTATATAACCAAGGGGTCTCTCTGATTGTATACACAACACAACTACATTGACTCTTTTTTATTCAATGATAGGAATATAGTTTATTCTTGTCATATTTATCTCCTGAGTATTTTGTGATTCTCATAGGCCTTCAGATCTTGGGTGGCTATCTCCATAGCCAAATCTCACACTATGCTTCAGTCAAAAGCATAGTTTTATAGTTGTTCTTTCTTGGCTCACTTTTTGTGAGTCTTATTTTTTGTTGTCTCACTTTTTTGTGTGCCATCTTTCCCTACCTTTATGGCTGCTCTGTAATGGGTACTGACTCTTCCAATCTTAATTGAATAAAAATATTATATTTTTTATTATTATTTTTTTCTTATTAAAAAATAAGTTTTATATTGTGATGAGAATTTAGTCAAGCCCGCACTAGGTAAGATCATAGAGAAGGGATCTCATCCCCACACATTAAAAATTACATCTATTTTATTTAGCAATGATCTTGTTGGACCATTTAGATCTCTTCCTACTATTCTGGTTCTTGATGCCACTATCAAGAACCAAATCTCCTAGAAAATCCAATGTTTTTTTCTTGAACTATGGTAAACCTGGACATGTTTGTAAGGATTGGAAAGAATAAAAGAAGAATAAAAAGAATACATTTTATTATGATCCCAATTCTAAGAAGGAGGTGGTGACACATTCACTGCAACTTTGGAAACTTTGGCAACTTGAATTTATTTTATGCTTTAGTTCAATGAACTGATTAAATGCTAAAATGAGCTCATTAGTTTGTAAGACAAGGATATAGGATTCAGTATGGAAGTGATATTTTGTAGAAATAGTGAGTTAAATGCTACAAAGTAACATTCTAATGGTCCATTTATTTCTAAAATTCAATCAAAATTGTACTAACAATTGATTACCAATTGTGAATCTTTCTCCCTTAAATGAAGCATTGGTTTTTTTTATTAGTTTATATTATAGTAGATTTAGCTTGTATTGAATTGGGCCTAGGATTCAAGATGAAAAATGAATCACAAAATAATTTAAACCACATTTTCCCAACTCTAAGTATGAAAGCACACTCCTGGAAATAAGTAACACTTTTATTTGAGGTTTTTCGAGCCTTTGATAAGGTGATTTTCATGAAATAGTGCATTTGTGTGAAGAAATACTCTTTTTCAAGTGTGAAATATTATGAGTATGTGTGGGATTACCCTCCTTGGGTCTCACAGATCCCGAAGAGAAGAAGTAAAGTATTAATTACTTTACTTAGGTGTTGGCCAATCCTCAACCTAGCTGATAATTGGGTTGTGGCAAGCTCATAGGTTAGGACTTAGATTAATTTTGGTTATAAAATAATAACCAAGATATAACATGAGGAAAATACTTGATAATGAACAAGGAATAGAGATTTTGTGTATCTTAGCTCACATCATTGATAATCATGTTCCTACATTGAAGTATTGTGGTCAATCTTTGGGATACACTCAAAGTCAAGGTGGAATCCAAATTCCCCTATAACTGTGGCCTCCTTTCCCACATACACTAATTCAACTATTACTACAACAAGGAAACAAACTATCAATGTCACTCCAACTTTAGGTATTTCCATTGGGAATCCTTATAGATTTTGACATTCCAACATCACATCTCCTAACCCATCACCTCTCACAAACTTACAATTCACTTGTTCTCCTACCACATATACACCTCCACCTTATTCACCTCCTTCCCAAAGAAAAACCAATGATTATGTCTTCAAAAAAAATTTACAAATATTTTCATCCCTCCAACAATAAATTTCCATATTAAACCAAAATTAAAATGTTCAACCTTCACAATATGTCAAATGAAACCCATCATCATTGGAGATATTGAGAGCACAAATACCACAAGGCATAGTGATTCCTAGATTTGAGAAATATGGTGGTAAATTAGATCCTAGTAACCATGTCTCGACATACACAACCTTTTATAGTGAATTCACTTTTTAAGACAAGCTCTTGGCTAAGCATTTTCCTAGATCCTTGAAAGGTATAACCTTGGAATGGTTCTTCTCTTTATGAATAACTCAATTCATTCATTCAATGAGCTTTTTGATGTCTTCCATAATAAGTGTACATTGGTCCAAAGATGGATTACCTAATTTAATGCAATGTAAATTAAAGGATGATAAAAAAGTCACTAAGTCCATAGCACATTATCAATTGCTTTACTCACAAATCAGCATTAAAATTTGTAATATTGATCTTCAATTAATATTCATTGAGATTTTGCACACAATGATTCAAGATAATCTTGGCATGATGATAATTATCAATAATCTTAGCAAAGGCTCTCACTGGATCTGTTAAAAGATCTCACATTTAGGGAATGTAGAAAGGAATAGTTATTCCCTCAACTGATATATACTTTACACACTCTCTCTTTATAGATGACAAAATTTTATTTGGAAAAGAAACAATCTAGGAAGATAAACATATCAAAAAAACTTTGGATAAGTAATCATTTTCCATAGGTTAGAAAAAAAATGTAGAGAAATAAAAGATTTATACTTTCAATATCAAGGAAGGTTTACAAAGTCACATTGTGAGTCGTCTATGTTTTCAAATTATAGTACTCCCTTGTAAGTACCTTGGTATTACATTATTTACTAGTGCAAACATGATCTCTTATTGGGATAAGATAACCCATGCCATTTATTCAAGGATTTCTAGCTAGAAGGTTCGGTGGTTATCATTGTTAGGACAAATCTTGTTGGTAAAATCAATTCTCTCGGCTATTACAAATTACTATATGGTAGTGTGGAAAGCTCCTCAATCGGTAATTTATAAAATTCAAAACTAATTAGAAACTTCTTATGGAAGAGAGATTTAGATTAAAAGAAAAAGATTCCACTAATCTCATTAGAAAACATCTATGAAGAAAAGTTGAAATGGGGTGTTGGCATTCATAATATTTCAGCTAGAAACCTTTACTTAGGTGCCAAGTTAGTGTGGAATTTATATTCTAATCCCCAAGCAAAGTGGTGTAGGATCATGCAAGCAAAATATTTGGATATTTCAAATCCACAAAGAATATTCACAATTTTAAACCCATCACAAGGATCTACAATGTGGAAATTTGTACTATCTTGTAGATCAATTATCACTCCTTAGCTAACTTGGGAGATTCATAATGGGAAACAAGAAAATTTCTTGAAACATTCTTGGAATGGACATATACCCTTAAACACATCCCAAAATGTACAAGACATAAATGCTTTCCTTAGTTAAAATTGCAAGGAAAAAGTTGAAGATTACTTTCAGAACATAGATGTTCAAATAAGGATAGTGGTTTGGGAAGATTTGTTTTCCATTCCTTTCCTAGTTGAGCATATGAAATAGCTAAGTGACATATTAAGAGTGAGAAATCTATATATTTAAGATGAAGAGGATGGGATTTTGTGGGCTCCATCTAAATCGAGTACCTATTTAGTTAAAATGGGCTATAAGGAAATAATGAGTAAAGTTGTGTGCAATAGTTCTCCCAAAGCTCTATCTTTTTGTTAGAATTAAATAGTGCTACCTAAGGTAGGTTGCTTCTATTGGTTGGATTTTTCATTTGAACTACTACAAACACTTGTGTCCTTTCATTCTTGTCATAAATAATGCATTGACCCTTCTCCATCAACACTTTATATCCATTTTGGATCAACTATCCAACACTCATGAGGTTATGCTTTAACCTAAGAGAAAAATATACATTATGAACCTCCTTCTTGTCACCTTGCTTGGTGTAGATCATGATAGATCCTTTTCCCACAACTGGAAGTAATCTATTGTTCCCCATTCTTATCTTTTAATTTACATTCTAATGAATGAAAGAAAACAAAAATTCATTACCACTCATGTGGTTGTTGCAACCATTGTCCGAATACTAGATTTTGAGGCTACCTTCTTCACTAATGTTACACATGATGAAGGCTGTGGACTGATTTCCTTCAACCACAATCACATTAGCCACATTTGCATTTTGTTTTGACTGATTGTTGATCTTTTTTCAACACTCACTTGCATAATGACCAAATTTATGATAGTAGTAACATTCAACATTGCTTTTGTCATTCTTCTGACTCTTGGGGTGATCCCACAAAGCTAGTTTACAATTTCTGGGAGGATCTAATTTTTGCTGAAATCACATATTTTTAGAAATTATAATGATTTAAGAATTAAAAATTTCCATTTAAAGCATTCCAATTGAGGAGGGTTTGATCCCCTTGGATAGAACCTCGCTATTTTTAAACATACCTATAATGGAGTCTCCTTTACACCTATCACAATGCTGATAAAAAACCACTTTTGTTTTCCCTTTTGGGGGATCAAATGAATTCATTTAAAGTTTTTTTTTGTAAGTATGTAGTCCTTATTATAAGCTTCCCAAAAAATATAATTTTAAATAAATTAAAATTAATTATTATATTTATTTTTTATTTCTTGTGAATGTAGGTTTTTCACTGAAAATCAAGCTCTTTGTTCTGCACATGTGGAAAAATAATAGATTATCAAAAAAAAAAAATTAAAAAATATGAGTGCACTAGATATTGAATTCCTTGAACCAATAAAGAATAAAAATTGAATTTCGATACATAAAAAAAAGGTTACGCGTTATACGGTCGCGCTATGTCTGAATTATAATTGGTTTGACTTCAAGACTTGATTAAAGAAAAAATATTGAATTAAAAACTATCTAACCAAGTGGAAGCACTAAATATCAGAGTTATTAATCTAGATTCAAAATAATTAGAATTTTATCCTTCCTGGAAAAAAAATTATACGTTATACAGTGAGTGTCACTATTTTAAAATGTTGTTTTCTAAAAAAAACTAGTTTCTAAGGGACATGGAAAAAGAAGTGCAATCTAATTCTAAAAAAATTTGAAAAAAATATATTTACAATCTATAGAAAAAATTTCAAGCAACTCTAGTTTGCATCATCTTCAAATTCCTCACAGTTTAGCCACTATAGGTGCCCGAAAGTAAAGATTTAGTCAAAAAAAATTATTTTAGTGTCCAGTTTGGCCAAAAATTGTAAACCACTATTGTGGGATCACCCTCAAATGTTTGTTCTTCTTACCTCGTTAGGAGATGATCTAAGAGATTCTCACTCTCTCTTGGCTACTTGCTCATCCCAAGCTTTCTCCTCTGACATTTCCTTGTCCAGAGTTGCCATGACCTCTACCTCTTGAGCTCCTCCCACTATTGTTTCTTCTCCCCCTTCCTCTTGCATTTGATTGAGCTTTAAAAGATTTCTCTTGGGAATAAGTAGCAGACCTATTTAGATGTAGCTCATGGGTTTGCAGAGAACCCATCAGCTCATCGATAGACAATATTCAGAGGTCTTTTTCCTCTTCAATGACAATCACAACTATATCACACTTCGTGATTAAGCTTCTGAGAATTTTCTCCATAGTCCACTGGTCTTCAATGAATTCTTCATTCACCCTCAGTTTATTTATCAAACCAAAGACTCTTGTGTGGAATTCTAAGATGGACTCATTATCCTTCATCAAGATAGTCTCAAAATCTCTTCAAAGCATCTAGAGCTTCACCAATCTAACCTTATCAATCCCTTTGTAGCTAGTTTGGAGGATTTCCCAAGCTTTCTTTGCATAGTTAGCTACTGCTATTTTGGGAAAAATGGGCTCTGTTAAGGATGCTTCAATAAGACTCATTATTTTTGCATCTTTCCTCCTTGCCTCCTTCAACTAGGTCTTATAGTTATTTGAGAGGGAAACATATGTTGCTAGATCAGTCACATCATTGAACCCACTAATCACAAACTCCCACGAATCATTTGCAACCATTATGGTCTTCATCTTCTTTTCTTAAACATCATAGTTTTTTCCATTAAATGATGGTGGCTACTGCCAACTCTTACCCTCATCTCTAGCCATGTCTCCTGCACAAAAAAATTAATACCCAAAATAAAATTTTCCTTAACTCACAAAGAAATAGGGCCTATGGCTCTGATAACATGTCAAAAAATTTTGAATGCACAAAACAACACAGAGCTACTGCTCTATTTCTCAATCCACTAGGAATACCCAAATAAAATGTGGAAGCACAAACAATGCAAGGAGACATGCAAATTTATTTTCTATTCAATAAGCTAGAAATGACATTACAGAAGGGTAAACTTGGGTATGTGCAGGATCATCATGGAAAAAATAGGTGCTTAAGTGGCAAAAAATTTAGAAAAATCAGAGTTAGTTAATTTGACGTAAAAATTTGAATAAGTTATCTATATTATTTCAAAAATATGTAAAAATAGAATCTGTAGAAAATTGAATGTAGTTTCTAAACTACTAGGTTTATTTTTATTTTTTAAATCTATTTGGTGAAATTTTGAAATTTCAATGCAGTAGTACTTAAATTTTAGGGAAAAATAAGTAGGTGTTTGTCTGACCACCCTAACCACAATAAAATGATAATATTTTTTTATAATATTTTAGACATAAGTAGAGGACTAATGTCTGAATCTGATGCATATTTTTTTGTAATTTTTTTCCAAATAAATAATTAATTATGAATTTTTTATTACAACTTTTAGAAAATATAAAAACTCATATGTCTGACCACCTTAAATTTGTCAAATCTTCTTGAAATTCAATTTTTATTTTTTTAATCCTATAGTATGTGAAGGATAGAATGTGATGCATGTTTTGGATTCCAAAAATTTGATATCGTTTGAAAGCTATAGATGTTTTTCAATCAGCCTATCAATCAAAACTTTAGTCACAATTCAAATAGAAAATGAATAATAATAATTTATTAAATTCAAAGTAAATCATAATTTATGTTGGTGGAAAGCTAATAATCTCCTTAAAAAACCCTTTTCATTTCATTAATTTTGGGTTAAAAAAAGTCGCCAGCCACATACCCTACAAATACCCATCATATTGCCACTTTTTGGCCCATCATGATCCTACACATACCCACTTAAAAACTCAAAAAATAAATCTAAACTACAAATTACAAACTAGTGGGAGCAATCTAGAGTTGCTCATACAAATTGACAACTTTCAAGAGCTTTTGAGAGCTCACTGTCCTTCTACATAGAACTTATCAGTATATGCACAAAGCTCTATCTGGAGCAATTCTTTTTGTCTATTCAAAAAATATTCCCTTTCAAATTCAAAATGACCTATGATATTTAATTCTTCTATAGACTAAGCTGCATGTCAAGAGAAAATTGGGAAAACAATCCCCCAAAACAATATTCCAACTACATTAGCAACAAATGCTCCTGATAGGTAGGTTGCCATAGGAAGAGGCTTAAGAGCAATTAATATTTCCAACAAGTAGTTGGTTGAAAGGTTCATGAATTCTAGAGTCTTACACCCTCAAAATTTTTGAGCACCCATGTTTGTGGAAGGAAAGGTTAAGAATTATTTGAATTTGGAATTAAAAAAACTTAATAAAATCCAGCCTAATTAAGTTATGGTATCTCTTAAAATCGGCTTTGATGGTTTGGGCTCCAAGGAGAAACAAATATTTATGGATATTGCTAATTTATTTAGAGCCAAAATAAAATATATTGAAGGAATCCTAGTGGAGGATGGCCTAACATGTAGTTCAAACCCCAATAGAGAAATTCCTAGTGGATAAGACAAATGGAAAACAAAGCGGTCCCTCCTCGGTTGTGGCACCCAGAGCATCCCATATATGTGGTGTGCTAATTTTCAATATCTCCAAAATTAAAACCATAAAAGCCCTTATTTATTTTTATTTATTATATTAGAAAATAATGGAAATTTAACCATGACTCTTGATTACAGCAAGAAAAGGGACTCAAAAAAATTCTAGAAGAAACAAATAACTAGGGTTAGTTTTCTTCACATAATAGACCTCAGTCTTGGGGGGAGACGACCTCATAAAAGAGGATTCAAGCAAAAGCAGGGGGGAGGTACCAAAAATTGTGTGGGAGAAGAGGTAGAGCAAGGGAGAAGAAGGAGAAATGGATGTGTGGAAAGAGAAAAGAGATGGGTTGGAAGAGTGAAAAGTAGTTTTGTTTAAAGGCTTTAGAAACATTCAAGAATGACATTTTTGGTAGGTGAAAAGAAAAAGAGCCAAATACTGAATTCGTGTCAACATCCTCTTTGTCTATGTTAAAAGGGGAAGAGATTAAAAAGAAGAAGCAAAGGAGGAGATGCGCAAGACAGGGAGATGTGAGAAGAGAAGTGGGAAGGGCATATGAAGCTAAGGCATTACCTCTAGCAAGAATATAAATGGATTTTACCTGAACAATCTGAGTAAGGCATATGAGGTAGGAAAGAATCCAGGACATGAGAAGGATAAACAAGAACTAGATCACCAACACCACACAGATGAGCTATTTATTTCTTCATATGCTTAGTATTTTCTCAACGCTTCCTCTATTAATGTTTCTCACTGAAACATCATAATTTTACTTTCCAACCTTATAGAAAAGTTTGACTTATGAATCCTAATGTTAATGGTATATTATAAATGACATTTCAAATAGTCCCAAGTTGAATTGTAAAATCTAGGTTGCAAGAACAAAAAACCTAAAAGGCGTTATTAGGTAGACACCAATTCAACTTCCATCTTTATGATTCGCAACCATAAGTTGAATGTCATAAGGGGTATAGGAAAATTGAAGTTCTTAACCTTTGGTGGATTTCAGGATGGCATTATTCATTCTAAACATGATTTCTTCACTAAATTACTTTATCAATGGAAAATGTTATTTTTGAAGGTTGGCTTGCAACTTAGATCATGACAAAACAAATATCAGAAAGTGTGGCCTTGATGGTTATCAAATGAAGTTTATTATTAAACCTAAGAATTTGTGATTTTCTATCTACCTCAACCAAACCACCTCTATATCACAGGATAATCCCTCAATGTTAAATTATTTCATTGTCCAAAGGCTTTAATCTTCAAACTAAACAAAAGGGGAGGGTGACATATAATACTATCTTAATGTTTTACATGGAATGGGGTAGCTATATATAACTCTTTATGTAATATGGACTAGGAATGCAATTTCCTAATCTGATTTTTTGGGTTATGGCTAAATAATAATGTAAGTGATAATGATCTATTTTAGTGGCACTAGAACCCCAATGTATTAAACATATTTTAAAGACTCTTGGTAACCCACTTGGGATAAAAGGGTAAAGGCTTACTATGACGGTATTATGATGTTTAAAAACCTCTTAAATGCGAGAGCCTTGATACTGGAAATATGATATGAATGAAAGGAGAATATTAGATGTATTGTGAATTGTAAAATGGTCACATACTATAGGTGGAAGATAATATAATTTAATTTAACTATGTTGTTGAAATTAGGTTAATAGATAAACCTATGAGATCATGCTATCCGATATCTCTTGTGACCTTATTGCTAACCATCATGGTCATATTTGGTATAAATAAATTACCCAATCAATGAACTAGACTATTATGAGAATATGGGTTGCTCCATAGGGTAAGTGAAAACTAGAAGATCAAGAATATTATTATTAATATTATTAATGGTCTATGATTTCATGTATTGGTCGAATGGACATAGCATACTATTGCTTGTCCTCTAAAGATATCTATTGACCCCTTGCGTATAAGATCCTTAATATCCTTAATATTAAACCCCTTATATGAGTATCAACTAGAAATGATTTACTATGGTTTACATGAACCAATGTAAATTGGTATTAAGTAATATGCCTAGTCAAGCTAGGTCAATGAGATGAAAATATAAGATGAGATGACCAGAAAATATTATAATAAATTGGGTGGAAATTGATCTAAGAACTCGATATTCTTAAGGTGGAGTGAATCCCTAGGTGATAGGAACCGGTTTGTAGGTATCCTTGAGAGACTTTGTAAGGAGAACTATGTGTGACTTTGACCCATTTGGAAGCAGGAACGTAGATGGTCCTTGGGTGAAGGATGCCCCTGTGACTTCAAGTCCATAGGGGGAGGGCTTAGGGGGGAAACTCCAAGGCTTTGGGTTGTTACTATGTGGTTGACCTTTCCTCCTCCATAAGCTTCACTTGAGGATAAATGGGTATGAAATGAGTTAAGGGAATCTAATAACTTGTATTTAACACATGAAGATATCTATTGACCCCTTGTCTATAAGATCTTGAATATTGAGCCTCTTATATGAGTATCAACTAGAAATGATTTCTTATGGTTTACGTGAACCGAGGTAAATTGGTATTAAGTAATAAGCCTAGTCGAGCTAGGTCAATGAGATGAAAAGATAAGATGAGATGACAAAAAATGATTATAATAAATTTGGTGGAAACTAATTGAAGACCTCAATATTCTTAAGGTGGAGTGAATCCCTAGGTTATAGGAACTGGTGCATAGGTATCCTTGAGAGAATTTGTAAGGAGAACTATGTGTGACTTTGAACTATTTGGAAGCAAGAACATAGGTGGTCCTTGGGAGAAGGATACTCCCCCTTAATCTTAATTGCTATATATGTTTGTAATTCCAATTTCTTCTCAAAGATGGTCAAAAACATTCTTTGCAAGCGCCTTTGTGAAGATGTTTGCTAGTTGTTTGTCGGACTTGTAAAACTCAATATATATGTCACCATTGTTCACCAATTATTGAATGAAATGATATCTTGTATCAATATGCTTGCTATGTTTATGAAAAAAATATTTTTAGATAAAGAAATTGCAGTAGTATTATCACAATAAATTTTTGTAGGTTCTTCTTGTGGATGCCTCAAATCTGAAAGTACTCTTCTCATCCATATAGCTTGGCAAGTTGTGGCTGCAACATATTTCACTTCAGCTGATGAGAGTGTCACAATTGGTTGTTTCTTTGATGGCCAAGAGATAACACCCAATCCTAGATAAAAGATATACCCTGAATTTAATTTTCTATCATCCTTGCTACCTCCCTAGTCACTATCCATATATCCAATTAGTTTGTAATCACTCAAAGATGTATACAAAATCCCAAAACTTTTTGTTCTAGCATGAACCATAGATTTTTAGGGGTGTGAAATACTATGACTCTCTTTGATCAATTAGGGTATTTCACATAAAGGAAAGAGATAGATCCCACACCAAAAATCTAGGTGGTTCACTCAAATTAATGTATGTATGATGGAATTATGCTTAAATGAAATTATCTAGATGCAACAAACTGATAAAATGGATTGGTTATTAATGAAAAAATATTGAAATGTATGTTGTTTGAAAACATATTGTGTAATGCAAAAACACCTAGAAATGAATGCAAATTGCAACAAAAACAAATGGAACTGAAAGTGTGCACCCAAGATCTTGCTAGAGACTAGAAATGACTTCTAAAATGTTGTTGAGCCTAATTTTTGGGCTTGGTGGGACTTATTCACCATTATGGGTGAATTAGTCCCAGTTCTATGAAACTATTATGAAGCCTATTTTGGACAAATGGGTATCCAAAAATGCAGAAAACCAAAATCAAGCCTTGAAGTTGGACTATTCACCATCCATGGTAAATGAGTGCACTTTGGAATTTTTGAAGATTCAAAGGTGGAACTAGGAACCTTCGGTCTATACATTCTTCTTCTCTAGGTGTCTGGTTTTGGATCTATCAAATTTGAGCCTAAAAGTGACTTTTTGTTGGTATTTTTCCTTATCAAATGAAGAGATGACTTGAACAACTTTGTAACTTGATCTTCAATGATTTCCAAGCTTCCAAGATGCCTAAATCTACAAGCACACAAGAAGAGAAAGAGAAATGTGTAATGTTTGGGCATGGGGGTTTTCCTTGGTCAAACCTCTTTTAGGTAATTAAACCAAAATGATGAAAGAATGTATTGAAACATGAAACAATGAAGTCAATACCTTGCCATGATATTTGATATTAAATTTCTATAGCAAAAAATGAAGAATATTCCCTTGAATGTCTTAGAAAGCAATCTTGATGAGTTGCAATGATGAAACCCTAACTTTCTTGACTTGATAAAGAAGATAGATGATGAATGAACGATGAGAGATGTGTGAATGAGATAGGAAATTAGAGTTTAGAGACTTTATTTATAGGAAATTCACCTTATTTTCCCATAAATTGGATCCCCAAGGCTAACATGAAGAAAAATAAAAATTATATTCTAAAATTTCCTGCTCAAAAGTAAAAAAATGGCCCAAATGGGACTCATTTTTTACCTTACGTGAATTAGTCCCACCTAGTAGGGACTCATTCACCATAGATGGTGAATTAGTCCCAATGGGGCCAATTTTCTAGCTGAGTTGTTGGAAAATAAGAAAATGAGGTTTATATAGTGGCTTGTAAGTTATTTAATCAAATATTGCCTCAGGATGCATAATATGGGGTAATAGGGGCCTATTAGTGATGATGTGAATTTAAATTAGGGCTTGGGACACTGAAATCAATGTGAAAGTATAATTAAATACACTTCACAACACTAAAATGGGGTCTGCATAGCCTAGAAAGGCACAACATCGAATGTGAATGTGTAAAACACATTACAACACTAGATTAACATTAAGTTTGTTTTACAAGCCTTATATATTGATGTGAAGATGAAATTAAATATGTTTTACAATGTTGAATTAAGGGAAAATGGGTTTATTAAGTCTGGAAAAGCGTGAAAGTCTTTTACAACACTTTACAACACCTTTACAAGACATCATTAAATGCATTTGAAAGGGTCCAAGACCTAGTGTGGATGTGGAAAACACCTCACAACACCAAATCAAGGCCTCATTAAGTCCACTTTATCATAAATTATTCTCCAAATCAAGCCAGTTGCCTTTTTTCTACAATACACAGATATATACCTCAAAACTCTTTTTCTAGTTTTGCAATGCAATTCCTTTGGTTTGTCCATGAATCCAGAAATGAGACTAACCCCATAAATGATATCCGGTCTTGTGGCAGTTAGATACATGAGGCTTCCAACTAATCTTTGGAATAAGGTTGCATTAATACTAGGACTTTGTCATCCTTGCTAATTTTTAAGCCCAATACAATGGGTGTAGGAGCTGGATTCACATTTGTCATTTTAAATATCTTCAAAAAATTATTAGCATACTTGCTTTGACATATAAAAATGCCTTGATCATTTTGACTTACCTCTATACCAAGAAGATATCTCATGAGCACCAAATCTGTCATATCAAATTCTCTTTCCATGGTTTCCTTGAATGAATTAATTGACATGTTACCTATGAATATAAAATCATCTACATACAAACAAACTATCAATATTTCTCCTTCATCATTCTCTTTGACATATAAATTTGGTTCATTTCCAAACTTGCTAAACCCATTGTTCATAAAATAAGAATCTATTGTGTCGCACCAAGCTCTAGGAGCTTGCTTCAAACAATATAGTTCCTTTTTTAGTTTGTATACCTTATGTTATTCTCCTAAAACTTCATAACCAGGTGGCTATTTTATATACATCTAAAATATCATTCAAGAATATTTATTTAACATCCATTTAGAAAATCTTACAATTGTTTTGAGCTACTATAGATAAGACCATCCTAATGGTATCCAATCTTACCACGGGTGTGAATGTTTCAATGTAGTCTATGGCCATTCGTTGTGTGAGTCCTTTATCTACTAGTCTTTCCTTGTGTTCCTCAACGTTTCCATCAACATTATACTTTGTCTTGTAAACCCATTTAACTCCAATCACATCCTTTCCTTTAGGAAGCTCTACTAGATCCCAAGTTTGATTCTTTTCAATTGATTGAATTTCTTCATTTATGGTTGCAATTCAATTGTTATCTTTAATGGAATCTTCAAAATAAATTGGATCGGCTTGTGTTGAGAATACAAAATTAGAGCATAAATAATTATTTTCAGCCTCTTGTATTTAATCATAGATCTCTCTTAGACTACATGTCTTCTGTGAAGTGTTTAATATAGACCTTGATCTTAGTAATGCAAGTGTTAGATTAGAAGACTCACTACTATTATTACTTGCTGGAGTGATTGGATTTGGAGTGGTAGGTGCCTTCAAAGGTGTTGCATGAACATTTTTTGTGTAGTACAATTCACACCTTGAGTTCCATTCTCTTCATGCTATTATGGAACACTAATGCAATTGTAGGATTTTTGTCTATGCTACCATCCCACGCTTCTTCTTCAACAAGCCCAACATAATGACTTATTATCACCTTCTTTGTGATAAGATTGTATTGCTTATATGCCTTTGATTTATCACTATATCCCACAAATATACACTTCTCTCCTCTATCATCTAGTTTCTTTCATAACTCTTGAGGTATCAACGAGTATGCCACACATCCAAAGACTCACAAATGTGTTATATTTTACTTACTTTTGCTCCAAGATTCTTCTAGTGTTATATTTATCATCACTTTCACTGGAAATCTATTTAATACATAAACCAAACATGCAACCGCTTCATCCCAATACTCATTTGGTAGATGTTTTTTTTTTATCACACTTCATGCCATTTCCATAATTATTCTATTCTTTCTCTTAGCTACTACATTTTGTTGAGGAGTATACCTTACTGTAAATTGTTTCTTTATGACATTTTCTTTGTAGAAATTATAAAAATCAGTTGATATTTATTCACCACCTTGATTGGTTCTCAATGTTTTGATATAGTATCCACTTTATTTCTCAACTTTTCCCTTGAACTCCTTAAGAACAAAAAATACATCCGATTTGTATTTCAAGAAATAAATGCATACTTTCTTGCTGAAATCATCAATAAATGTCAAGAAATAAATTCTTCCACTTATGGATGGTTTTTGCATCGGCCCACAAAGATCTGAATGCACCATCTCAAGTGGATACTTTACCCTATAAGACTCCCCAACTGGAATTTAAATCTATGTTGCTTTTCCAATATGTAACTCTCACATGTTGTCTTAAGTGGCTCTATTGGTGGCAATCCATATACCATTCTTTTTTTATTTAACAGTTGTAATCCTTTGAAGTTTAAATGCCCGATTCTTAAATTTCATAACCAAGATTCATTTTTTTATGAAGCTTTAAAAGCTAACTCAACAACCTTTTGAAATCCTTGTGGCTCTAAGAATATTTCACTTTGAATTCTAAGTGGAAACATCCTACTTTTTGTCATTTCAACTTTTGCAATCAACCTATTGCTTGGTTTTTATCTAGAATCACACATTCACCATTTTCAAAGTATATTCTATATCATTTTTGCACTAGTTGTCTAATTCTTATGAGATTGTGTTGCAATCCAGGAACATAATAGACATCCAAAATATGCTTCTCCTCAACTTACTTAGTTCTGATATTAATTGACCCTTTTCCCATTACTAAAACTCGGTGATCATTCCCCAATTTTACTTCTAATTTTACTGAATCCTCCATTGTTGCAAACATCTCCTTACTTCCACTCATATGATTGCTACATCCACTATCTAGGAACCATAATTCTTTGGAACTCTCTTGTGTTGCATTACATGTTATCAATATGGTGTTTTGTTCACTAGTTTTGGGCTGGTTTTCATTTGTAAAATGTGCATTTTGCTTATTCAAGTTATATTGCCTTTTTCTACATTCAGATGCAAAATTCCCAAATTTATTGCAATAATGGTATTGGATATTGGATTTATCAAACCTTTCTCCTTGATGATGGCTATGAGAATGATTGCTACCTCTTCCTCTTGTTGGTGTAGAATGAATATGTGAGCTTGAAGTTGGTATTATAGACTTATACTTTCAAATTGTGTATTTTCTCTTCCTCCTCTTGGTGTAAAAAATCCTCTACTTTTTCTATAATTTGATCTCCCTCTTGAACATATACCAAATGAAAGCTGAGTCTTGAATGCATTCTCAAATGATGATATTCCTGACCAATTTAATATTTTCTCATGTGCCAAGAGTGATCCTATTAATTCATCTATTGATAACTAAGTGAGATATTTGGATTCCTCAATGACTACTACAACTGAATCAAACTTTGTAGGTAACCTTTAAGTATTTTCTCTACAACCTTTTGATCCCCACCAGTTTCTCCATAGTATCTAATCTAATTTACTATTACCATTGTGTGATTGAAGAATGAATCTATTGAATCTGAATCTAATTTACTATTCTTAGCTTGTGAAAGTGTCTAATATGCTTGTTGGTTTACTATTTCAATGAATCCATTCTCAACCAAGTCCCAAACATCCTGGGAGAAAAACAAGGTTTTCATTTTTATACTCGAAAAGTCATAATTCTTGCCATTATTTGGGGTTGTGAAATACTTCCACTTGCTCTTGCCATGATTTTTCAAAAATAAAAACATGCCTTTGCTCACTACTATTCCTCTATTTATTTTTCCAATACCTGTAAAACCCCTTTGGTAAATTTTGTTGTGGCCTCCTCTCTTATCACCTATTGATGGGCATCCAAATATTATTTGTAGCTCTAGTGATAGATCTTTCTTCAACGACCTTGAAATTTCACATCATTTAACCTCTCTCTAATTGACTCTAGCAATTTACCCTTGGTTGTAGCCTTATAACATACAAATTATTCCTTCAAGATTTTGGCATCAATAGCAGCTACTATTTACCTTGGTCTTATAAATAATCAACTTGAGATCAACATAGACAATCTATTCGAACCTACTCTCTTTGATCTTTCCATAATTTGCTTTCCACCCTAGCTCTGATACCACTTTGCTTGTAAAAAAAACACAAGTTGTACAAAAAATTCCAACTGAGAAAGAGAGGAAAGTAATATAGCATTCAACGTAGAGCAAAAATTATTAAAAACATAACAAAGATTTATTATTTTATTTTGTCTATAGAGTTTTTGATGCTCTTTCTATTCATGCCTTCATTCATTCATCAAAAATAGAGTACCAAAACCTAATACATTTTCAGAACATAGTTCATTTCCAACATCAAAAGAAGATTCTAGATTACACCAAAATTGGAAGAGTCTAGATACATCAGATAGAATAGAAGAAGGAAGAATGAAGTAAATGTGGTGGCTAGAGTAGTTGAGCTACGATGGCAAGGGAGATTATTGAAGTCTAGTTGGAGCACCGCATCAGCCAACAACATTTGAAGAGATAGGAGTGTTAAATTTCCTAAAATTAACTAAGTAATAAAATATCAAACATTCAAATGATGTAATTCTCAACTTTAGTACAAAAATTCAATTCAATATGCCTACAAGCTAAGATGCTTGAATTACTGGGATTTTCAATCCTTCCAACTCTTGGAAACCTTCTATACCCCCCAACTCATCACATATAGCAATCTCAAGGCACTCAAGCCAACAAAGAGGTGTAAGGCTTGAAAAATCTCTAAACAGAAAACACCCATTTATGAATATCTCTCAGAGACTTTCTAGAGAAGGCATCCCCAATATTGTTCTTAGATTCTCATAGTCATTACATATAAGCAGATCCAATGTTTTTACCAACTTCAATTCCACTTCAATTAGATCACATATTATTGTAATCTCTAGTTGTTTAAGGCTGGGACATACCTCTCCACTAATTACCAACTTTGGAAAACCTACAAGGGTATCATCTCAAGGCTATCCAACTCAAAATGAGTTGACCCTCTACTATATTGGAAAATGATACATGATTCTCATAGCCTTGTAAAGTACTTCTCATAATTTGCATGAGAAAAAAGTTAGAAACATGAAGATAAAAATAGTATTTTTAAATATAAAATTTGCATTAGTTTGTAATTTGCATATAATGTGCATGATAAATTTTCCAAAAGAAATTAAAATGTAAAATCTCTATAAAGAGTGGTCATATCTAACTGATTAAATGATTGGAATAATAAAAGATACTTTTATGTTTATTAAAAAATCTATATTCTCTATTATTTATTTTCATGCTTGTGTTTCAAAATCTACATACTATTCCTCAGAACCACTTTTCCATTTGATGGCACCAAGTCAAATCTTAGAGTTATAAGATTGTTGAGTTTTGCGAGTGATTTTGAGAAAGATGTCCCTTCAATACCTGACTCAAGGGGTGCAACAATTATAACTATTTCTTTCAGATGATTTAACATTTTTTTTAAATCTAGAAGATTTTGCAATCTGCCACAATGGAAAAAATCAGCCATCTAAACTTAAAATTGTCTTGGAATTCAAAATTAATATTCAAAATATTTATTTTTCAATGGTCACCCTGAAATGTACATTTTGATTATAAAATTTAATTAAAAAAAAAAAGAAAAATTCTTAGAGTGGAATCCAAAAACATCTTATCCCTGCTCAATTTATTTTTAATTTGCAAGAAATTACCTGGGTGTTGATTTGACTCGCAAAAATGATCCATAGTTCTTCAAGTCCCTTAGCTGCTAACTATTGCAATTGTCTCACAAGAATCCATGAAGGTGTTAGGAATATAATCTCACCTGCCTCATTTATTTATCCCACTATACCTATCAGATCAACATGTTTTGTATCTATAGGATATCTCAGCATTGAAGACAATCAACCACTGTATCTGCATTGAATCACAAATTGGTCCCAGCATTAAAGCTAGCTGATAATGCCAATTTTTTGTAAAAGATATGAAGGTAATTTGCATTAACTCCTATGCAAGCTGCACATGCTTTGTGGGTGCATCAAAATAGATTATTTTATGTTTATGCCTTATTCTCTAGAAGTTGCTTTTTAGGTTTTATATTTGGTTGCTATGTTGTAGCGTAATAGAGAAGAAGGAGATAGCTCTCAAAGAGTAGAAGAATATATATGAATTTTGTAATGAAGTGAATTATGATAATGAAAGAGCCAAAGCTCTGTAAAAGGAAAACAAAATTTTGATTAATATAAAATTACATGGTTGTTGTTTCTATTGCTTGTTTTGCATTCTATATCTACTCTATAATAGTGTTTAATCGAATGATTTGAAATCTTCTATCACTTTGTGTTTCTATGTTTTTATCTTCCTCCTTTTAAATGTAGCATTTGGTATCAGAGCCTATGGTAGGAGATCCTAAAGATGTGGTGAGTAAAAACTTGTCAAAGAAGATTACTGGTGGAGAAATAAGTCTCCTATGTTGACATTGAAGAAGAAATTGCAGTTAAAGAAAAGAGTTGTGTAAGTCTTAGAAGATCAATGTTATGCATTTGTTGTTGTTTAACTAAAGCCAAGTTTCTATCAAATGAAGTTTTTTGCAGAGTTAATTGAGATTGCTGCTAGAAGCCCATATCCATTGCAGATAAAAATATAATGGAATTTTTTGAAGCTATACAAAAGTACAGAGTTTTTGTGAGGATCCAGTCTTGAAGAATTTGTCTAATGCATATAGAAGGGTCATGTGAATGAAATAGCTATCTGGAGTTGATTTGTCACCTGCCAAATAGGAGAAGCATAAGATCGTGAGTTTTGTAAGGAGAGGAAAGAGAGGTCAACATAGGAGCCATCCAAGTGAATCAATGGAGGAGAGAAAGCTTGCAATATGTCTTTGTCGATGCAGGGGATGATGACCAAGGTGTTTGCTGAATCCATGAAAGCAAGGTTCTTCAACAAGATCACTACATCAATGCCATCCATCATTGTGTGATTTTTTCACTATCAAATTGAGAATTTGTTGAAGAAAACAACTTGAGGAGTGCCAATAGCCTAAACCATCTATCATCAAAAGAGTTGTTTGTGGAGATTAACAAAGATTGTTGTAGCTATATTCAAGCCACTGCCAAAGGAGGCGCCAAGGAAGTGAGCACAAAATTTAAAGGCTTTAAAGAAGACTTGTCATAGCTTATCATTGTCTCTATTTAAAAATTTCAAGCCATAGATCTCAGGTTAAAGGCACCACAAAAGGGTATTTGAAGCCACCATAATCAAAAGAAGCCATTGGGTTTAGTGTAGAAGAGGTTGATGCCACTTTAATGATTGGAAGGTGCTAAGAAAGATTTGAATCTATTTCAAAAGAAAAAGGTGCAACCAAGGGTCCATATTATTGTTGTTTGAAGGATTGTATCAGAATTGAAAAAAATAAAGGCATAAAAAATGGAGCTGACTAGAAGAAAGGATTGAAGGATTCTATCAAAGACGCTTTGATCATTGTTCAAGTTTTTGAATCTATCTGGGAGTTTGGAAAAGGTTTTTAGGGTTTAAGCCATCCAAGAAGAGGTGAAGTTTTAAGTGCTAGAAGTAAGAAAAGCAAAGAGGCTACCTTAGAAAAGGCCAAGACTACAAAAAGAAAATCATTTTCCTAAATGTAAGAGAGGCTCTCAAGACAGAGATTTCAGTACCTTGTGGAGAAGCCATTTGAAAAACTAAATGAAGGTCACTATAGGCCACTGCTAAGAAGATGAGAATGCAACTGAAAGGTGTATAAATCCACTTAGGAAAAGAGGTGCATATTGGAGGAGAAGGAAGCCACACAACAACCTAGAGGAGATATTACTAAAAGGAGGAATTACAAATGGGAGGATGCAGATTCGGAAAAGCCCTACTATTTTAAGCCATCAGTGTTTGTAGGAAAGACAAAGGTTATCCAATTCCTCGATTAAATATTGGAGGAGAATTTCTAAAAGGATTCACAGCTAGTAAATCTATTGTTTTGCAAAGGATTCAAGTTGAATTAAAATTATGTATTTCTGTAGCAAGTTTGGGGTACTTTATTTTTCCCCTATTTTTATTTTCTTTGCCTTTTCATCAAAGAAAAGAGATGAGATTTTTGTTAGAGGAAGAATAGAAGTCAAAGAAGTTGCTGCAAGGAGGATCTCAGATTTGTGAAGATAGATAGCAACCAACTGTTAAAGAAGAAAATACTTTGTTGACATTGTAAGCACAACTATAGCTATTGAAGAATTTAATCAGTCAAAGGAAATTGTGAAGAAACTGAGTGAAGGAACATGAAGCTACTAAAAGATAAGCCTCTATACCAAAAGCAAGTAAGGTAAGTTGAAATTATTTGTTATAGATGGGAAAAGTAGAAAAAAGAGTTAAAAAGGAGAATGATAATTTAGTAACTACAAAAGATGTTTAGAAGAAGAATTGTTAAATGTTGAATAACACAAAACCTATAATACTAAAACTATCCCACATCCATTAGCATAAGATAAATTTGACTCAAGAAAATAAAGTGGTATTCCTATGAGATAATACAATATGTCTAATATTACAAATAAAATGGAAAAGTAAACTAATTGAAGACATGAAACACATATTGAATACCTATCCCATAGTGGATTGGTGTCACTTGTGAGAAGTGACCCTTTCCCAATCCTTGAAAAATTTAAATGATGAAGATTGTTGAAGATACTATGAAATGGGAAAAATTAGCTTAATTGAAGAGAGTAACTTTACATGAAGATTGTGGATGCTAACATGAAGAATGAGCCTTCTATTTATAGAATCTCAAGTTCAAAGAGTTCCCAAAAGAGAGCAATGTGGGATAAAGATTTATCCAATAAGAAGAAGCAACTTGTCACCTTGTGAGTGGATGGAGGATGTGCAAGTTTTGGTCAATGTGTCAATAAATGAGATTAGTTGGCCTTTTCAAATTCAAATTTGGCTTGTTGGAGGGAGAAAAAGAGACTTAAATTCCAAGTGGGGGACATGTAAGAGGGGATTTATTGCCATGTTGGAAGGGACAAGTCAATTTCTTTTCAAATTCAAACTTGAGGAATATTCTCCAAAGATTCCTTGTTGAGGGAAAATGAGGATTTTAATAAATGAATTAAAATGCTTTATTTGTGCAAGTGGGAAAAACTAGAGGATGTGATGGGTGATTAGATTAGATTAATCATGGTTTGATTAATTTAAGATGATGATTAGGTGTTTTGACCCATTTGACTTAGATACTTGGATTTATTTTTAAAAAAAAGGAGGAATATTGATTTGAGATTTAATTAAATAAAGTTTGGTTTATTTAATTAAAAGGATGATGTAAGATAAAGGTTAATTAATTTGAAGGAGATGAACTTAGGAGATGATTTATAAAAGATGGAGTGTTAGGATTTGATTAAAATTGATTTATTTAATTTAATAAGGTAATGATAGGCTTAAATTAAATAAAGTTAATTATTCAATTTAAATGGATGGTCCTTAGAGATTGAATTAAATAGACTTGATTTATTTGATGAATGGATTTAATGAAATTGATTTACCTGCTGAATGGATGAATGTGAATGATGCTAATTTTGTATGTCTACATTTTTCCCCTCTTTGAAGCAATTTACTTGTTGTGTTGGTTCAAAGAAATAAACTTGCCATGATCAAAATTCAAAAATCTTCCGATTTTTTTCGGATGCCCCAGTGAAAAGTACACTAGTACATTGCCCCCTCAAGAGATTTGGCAAAAATATTCGATTTGAGGATCAATTTCATGATAAAGAGGTTCAAGATGGTTGTATGGATGGTTATGATGATTAGAATAACCAATCTATATTATCCTAAATGACTTAAATGATGATATGATGTTATGATGGATGATGCGGTAATGCCTATATGATTATGCATTGGATGTTTTATGCCAATGTATGATTTTATGAGATGCTTAGACTAAAAGATTTATATTATGATGATGAAAATGCATGTGAGATGATGTGTAGAATGCTGATGGTTTATGGATGCAAGATGAATGTACTAGTGATGGTAATTAACTAATCATGACATGATGTTAGTGCAGAAAAGAAGAAATGAGAAATGAAAAATGAGATGATGAAAAGACGATCCAACAAGCCAAGTTTGTGAGAGATGATGGTGAGAAATGGATGATGAGAAATGAATGATTTGCTTATCAAGAATTGGGATTTTAAAAGGGCCACTTACGTTGTGTTTGATAACACACATAAGCATGATGCATCAAGGTATAAAGAACCAGGATTACATTGCACTTAGTGTGATGGGATTTGACTTGAAAAATAGATAGGAGTATTCTTGTTCACATATGACATGCATAAACCTTTCTAGGATGCACTTTAGAAGTTTCAAACACCCTAGACCAAAACATGGAAAGGTATAACCTATCAATACAATAGTCAACAAGTTGCCCAAAAAACCCTCCATACATATCTAACAAAGCAAGTATTCCCCAAGTTATATTACAAGAACATACAACAAGCACAATAGACAAAAGATAATGATCGTTTCCCCAGTCCTATCTCTCTAAATTCATTTGTTTGGACATCATCGAGAGGTTATTGGAATGAGAACACAAAGATAAGTCAAAAGACAAAGATAAAGTAAACAAATAAGCTAATTTTCTTCAATACCACTAACCAAAAGGAAATGTGTTTTTGAAGGATAAGAACTGAAAATATTGCCAAAAGATAATGCCCATTGTATGAAGGAGACATCCTAGGATATGTCAGTGGATGGCAGCATGTCATTTCGTTTATCTAAAGTGTTCTTTTTGATAAATAATTCCCATTGTAGGAAGGATACATCCTAGGCCATGATGTTATCATATGATTGAAATGCGATTAATTGGATGATGTGTTATTGACATAAAGAGTTAACCAACTTGCTTACGTACTGACTTAAACCTGATATTTGATGTTTTGAGTTTTACTTTTAACCTATTAGACTTGTTTCTGATTGTTTCACCCAAGGTTGAGGATGATGATTGTTTATTATGAGTGATGTTATTGCAAGTGAAAGTGAGATGAGACGGATGGATTTTTTCAAATATTTGGATGTTTTTGGAGTTTTGCAATGTTTTGAGGCTATTTTTGGTATTTTTCAAGATTTTCAAATGTTTTGATTTTTTAATTTTCTAATGTTTTTGGGGTTTTCTGAGATTTTGATCAAGAGACTAACCTAAGGACCTATCCTAGGGGCCTCAGGGGCTAATCAAAATATTAGCCTTTCTTACATTATACATGCAGAGACCACGTAGTTTGACTGATGACTTGACTGATTTACAGATGAAGATATACATGATGAAATGGCAGCTTATTATGATGGACTCCTAAAGGACTGACCTAAGTGTGTCGGGGGATGATCAAAGATCAACCTTTACTATGATCAAGGCTCAAAGACCCGTAGTTCGACACTTGACACAACTCTGTTTTGACTTTTTGTATGAATTTTTGACCTATTTTGGATTTTGATATGTTTTGAATGTTTTTGGGTTTTGGTGATTTTTTTATGTTTTTGGATTTTCTAAGATTTTAGGATTTCAAGAATATACACGAATCCGATCCAATGAGATCATGCCCCCAACATGATGCAATAGACTAGTACGATAAAGGCAAGACAAACTGACCTTGAGAATTGGCCAACTAATACTAGGAGGGATCATGATATGAACACAGGACCAAGGTATGGTGCAGATGTTGGTGGATGAGTGATGGATAGAGATTCGAATGTGATGGATGATGGAGAACAAGCCATGAAGATCCTGGTGGATGGAAAAATCTTATTTACACAAGATGCCTCTTTGCTAGGTTTTCACCAAGGTACTTGTCCAGAGTGCCACCGAAGTGGTTTTCACCAGAGGACAATTTTTCTCTTTACTATTTTTTATCCTTTTTCTTTTTTTTTGGATTTTTTTATTTTTTATTTTTTAGTTTTTTTGTTGTCACCAAGATTCCTATTTGCCAGGTTTTCACCAAGGTAACTATTTCTTTAGGACATTTTCTAGTTTTTTTTTATTTTTTGGGTTCTATACCTTGAAAGATTAGGCATAAAATTTTTTTAGATGAGAGTTATTCATGGGCTCTTACAGAGGTTCCCCTTCAGGTGTTGATAACTGATATGCCCATGACTTATAGCTTGTTGTGATAACAAATGGTCCCAACTAGTTGGGTTCAAATTTTCCTTTACTATTTGGATTTGGGACGTTCTTCTGATTCTCCTTTAGTACCAATTCTCCAACTTGGAAAGTCCTACTTATGGTTTTCTTGTTATAGCTCCTCTTGAGTCTGTTTTGATAGACTTGCAAATGATTTAAAGAATCTATACACTATTCATCTAATAGCTCTAGCTCATTTAGTCTTGATACTTAGTACTCTTCATCTGTGTTCAGGTTGTGCAATGATATTCTTATTGACAGGAGTTCAATCTTAATGGGGAGTACTACTTCTTATTCATAGACCAAGGAGAAGGGGGTGGCACTGGTGGGTGTGCGGATGTTCGTTTGGTAGGCCCAGAGGGCGAGATTGAGTTGTAGATGCCAGTCATGACTTGTGTCATTGATTGTTTTCTTGAGGATCTTTAAAATGATTTTGTTTATGGCTTCTGCTTGGCCATTGCCTTGGGGATAGTATGGGGTGGAGAAGCGATGTTGGATTTTTATTTTTTCACACAAGTTGTGGACATCCTAATTCTTAAATGGTGTCCCATTATCTAAGATAATAGCTTGTGGGACACTGTAGGGTATGTGCAGGATCATCATGGAAAAAATAGGCCCTTAAGTGGCAAAAAAATCAGAAAAATCAAAATTAGGCAACTTGACTTAAAATTTTGAATAAGTTATCTATATTATTTCAAAAATATGTAAAATTAAATTTGTAGAAAATTGAATTTTGTTTCTAAAATACTAGGTTTTAAAAAAATAAAAATAAATCTATTTGGTGAAAATTTGAAATTTCAATGCAGAGTACTTAAATTTTTAGGAAAAGATAAGAAGTAGGTGTGCATTCGACCATCCTAACCACAATAAAATGATAATATTTTTTATAAGATTTTAGATATAAGTAAAGGACTCATGTCCCGATGTGATGCATATTTTTTTGTAATTTTTTCCAAGTAAATAATTAATTATGAATTTTTTATTACGAATTTTAAAAAATATAAAAAACTCGTATGTCTAACCACCTTAACTTGGTCAAAACTTCATGAAATTCAAATTTTATTTTTTTAATCCTATAGTATGCAAAGCATAGAATGTGATGCATGTTTTGGATTGAAAAAATGTGATACCGTTTGAAAGCTATAGATGTTTTTCAATCAGTCTATCGATCAAGACTTTAATTGTAATTAGAATAGAAATGAATAATAATTACTTATTAAATTCAAAGTCAAGCATAATTCATATGGGTGGAAAGATAAGAATCTCCTTTAAAAACCCTTTTCATTTTATCAATTTTGGGTAAAAGAAAAGCCATCAGCCACATACCCATCATATTGCCACTTTTTGGCCCATCATGATCCTACACATACCCTGTAGCGACAAATGAGATAGTTCTGGATGAAATTGGATATCTTCTTTTTGGTTATATATGTCATGGGTATGGCTTCCACCTACTTGGTAAAGTACTTAGTGGTGGTTATGATGAACTTGTGGCCATTAGATGAAGTGGGAGTGATTTTTCCAATGAGGTCAAGTCTCCATTGCGAAAAGGGCCATGGTGTGATGATGGGATGAACTTCTTGAGCTGGAGCATGGATGAGGTGCCCATTCTATTGACATTGTAGATACCTTCTGATGTAGTCATGTGCCTCTCTTTCCATTGTAGGACAATAATACCCCATCCAAAGCAATTTCTTGACTAGGGTCATTCCACTCGAGTGTGAACCACATATGCCATTATGTACTTCAGTTAAAGTAGTCAATGCCTCCTCAACGTTTAAACAATGTAATAAGGTTCCTTCTATGCTCCTACGATACATGGTATCTGCTAGGATGATGAATCAGGATTCCTTTTTGAAAAAGGTTCATTTTAAGGTTGATTGTAAGTTAGCAAGTATGACACCTATTCGCAGGTAGGTATAAATGTCATGGTACTAGGGATCACCAGGACCAATGATTTCACACACAAATTCTGATTCTGGTACCTTGAATGTGGGTACAAGAAGCTGTTCTACCAAGAATTAATATTTTGGGACATTCTAAGGGATGTCCAGTAGGTATCCAATTGTTGCCATGACATCTACTACTCTGTTGTTGGCTCTAGGCATCTACTCAAATGTGATCTCGATAAAGGATTCCTTGAGAGTCTCCATCAATTTCTTGTATGGGGTGAGCTTATCATCCTTACTCTGGTACTCACCATTTACTTGGTTTATTATCAACTGAAATTCTCTGTATACCCTGAGGGCCATGTTGTGCCATTGAACTGCTATTCTGAGACCTATGGTTAATGCCTCATATTTTTTAATGTTATTAGTGTAGGGAAATGCCAATTTATAAGACCTTGGTATGCAGTCCCCTTGTGGGGTGATAAAGAAGACACCGGCTCCTGATCCATCCTACGTATATGAGCTATCAAAGTAAAATTTCTAGTCGTCGGCTATGTTGAGATTGAAGATGGATTCATCTAGAAACTCTAATATGCGAGGATTCTCTGAATAGATTGGTGATTCTACAAGTTGATCTACTATTACTTGTCCTTTAATTACTTTCCACTCCACATATTCAATGCCATACTTTGATAGTATCATGACCCATTTGGCCATTCTTCTAGTGAGCATTGCCTTTGAAAGTAAGTACTTAAGAGGGTCGATTTTGACGATGAGTCTTATTTTGTGTGCCAACATGTAGTGTTTGAATTTTTGTGAAGCAAACACTACTGCTAAACATGCTTTTTCAATAAATGAGTAGTTTAACTCGTGCCCAACCATTGTTTTTTTGATATAATAGATGGCCCTTTTTGTCTCGTTTTTGTCATGTTGAGCTAGAAGAGCACTAAGGCCTACTGTTGTTGCTGACACATAGAGAACTAATGGCTTTCTTGGGATCGGTGGCATTAGGACTAGTGGTGTAAGTAGATATTCTTTGATCTTATTGAAGGCTTCTTCAAACTTGTTATCCCACTTGTACACTACTCCCTTGTGAAGTAGGTGAGAGTATGGATTCTATTTATCTGCTAGTTGTGTTATGAATCTTTGGATGGACTAAAACCTACCTTGGAGACCTCTCAATTGTTTCAATATTTTGGGTGTCTCCATCTCAAAGATTTCTTTTACCTTAGCAGGGTCTACCTCAATACCTCTCATTGACACTATGTATTCTAGCAATTTTCTTGATTGTACACTGAAGACACACTTCTTTGGATTTAATCGGACCTTGTATTCCTCCATCCTGTCAAAAATAGTGCTTAATTTTGCTATGTGATCCTTCCCCTTTTTGGATTTAGATAGTATGTCATTGACATAATCTTTGATAGTTTTATGAATCATGTCATGGAAGATTAATGTCATGGTTCTTTGGTATGTTGTTCCTACATTGTTCAAGCTGAATAGCATCATATTCCAGTAGTAAGTCCCCCATGGAAAAGTGAAGGTCATTTTGTGTTGGTCTTCTTTAGCAATCATTATCTGGCTGTATCCCGAGAAACCATCCATCAAGGAAAGCATTTTGTGTGCCCCCATCATGTCTACAATCATGTCAATGTTAGGCAATGGGAAAACATCTTTTGGACATGCTTTGTTTATGTCCCTGAAATCTATACAGATTCTGATACCCACATCGGGTTTTGAGATGAGAACCATGTTTGACACCCATTCTAGATAGTTTATTGGTCAAATGAATCCTGTGTCCAATAGCTTCTTTAGTTCCATTTTGACTGGTAGGGCGATCTGAGGGTGCATTTTTTGAGCTTTTGTCTAACGGGCTTTGCTTCAGAGTATACTGTTAGGTGATGAACTACAATTTTTGGATCGAGCCCTAGCATGTCTACATAGATCCATGCAAAGTTTACCTATCTCTCTCTCAAGAAGGATGCTAGGAGTTCTTGTTCCTCTGATAGTAATGACTCCACATAGAATGTGATGTGCGGGGTCTCCTTTGTCCCTAAATTAATTAGATTGAACTTTTATGCTAAGACAGCTGATTTTTTCTAATGGAGAGCTCTGAAAGGAAGATTGAATTCCCCATCCTCAGGAACCTCAGAGAGGTTTTCACCATTGGATGTGTCCTTTCTTTTTACTTCTTTCATGTCAGAGAGTGCCACAGTGTGGTTTTCACTCAAGGACTTACATATTATTCTTAATTTCTCACTTTTGCGACTGAGGGATTCAATTGTTTCCCCATAATAGGCTTATGTATCTAGCTCAATGATAAATCCTAATTTGTGATCCCCACATGGAATATTATCCTATAGTCCTCATTGGTCATAATCAATGAGTTGGGGGTAAACTAGGTGGATTTCATGATTTTGATGGTCTGACTCAAAGAATAAAGTGCTAATCCTGAGAAGGGTGGTATCCTCAAAGATCCTAGGTAGGTTAGTTATGGGATCCTTGTCATCACTACTACTACAGAAATTAGTTATGTCAAATGTGAAGTTTTCTAAGACTCGACTTGTAGATACGAGTAAGCAAAGTTCGATTGTAGATTGCTGAGGAGGATTATTGACCTTTCTAATTGGAGGAATTTGGCCACATATGGTTATACTCGAAGGGGTACATCCAAGGCAAAGATTTATCATTTGTGTCTCTTGAATAATAGGTATTATAAGCTTGTTGTCATTTTTCCCAAGTCTCTGGTTTCTATCATAGCCCATTGTGAGCATCATTTGCAAACCTTTGCTTCTATCATCCATTGGTAGATTAGTTGCTTGTCTATTATCTTGGTATAGGAGATGAGATGGGTCCTCCTCTATGACTTCTTGGTTGAGATCTCCCAACTTCTAAAGTTGGGATATTCTTCAAGGGATGTTTGAGATGTGGAGGCTTCATTTGATTGAAGACATCCTCATGATCTAGGAGATTGTGGTAACTCTCCTACCACAAAATCATTTTTGGGAATCATGTATTTTCTACAACCATTATCTTGGATAATGACTTTGATATCAGAGATGGTGGAAATGGCAGGAGTGGTGGGTGTCTCTTTCGCAGAAGTGGAAGCGAGAGTGGTTGGATCAATGTACGGTGTTGATGGGCCTTCATCATTTTTAGGAACTTGAGGGATTTTGTAGTATTTTTCCTAAAGGTTCTTGCAGTAGGAGAATGGTTCAGGATCTCCATGGACGGTGACCTCTTCTCCTTCATATGTGAATTTTACACATTGATGGAAAGTTGATGCTTTTGCTTGCATTACATGAATCCATGGACGTCCTAGGAGAATGTTATAAGGAAAGTCAAGGTCTAAGACCTGACAGGTGGTTTCCATGATAGCTAGCCCTACTTGAATAGGGATTTTGATTGTCCCTTGGGACACTCTTTCTTGATCATCATATGCTATGATTGTAATACCTTTTCCTTTTTTGATGGAATCCTCTAAGATTTTTAACTACTTAATGAGCTTGAGGGAACAAATATTCAATCTTGCACCTCCATCCACCAAGGCTCGCTTTACTTTACTTTTCTACACTAGGACCTCCAAATAGAGTGCATGGTTATGAGATGGTTGAGCGGGAAAATCTTGGTTGAAGAATGTAAGGAGATTCGGGGTAATGATATTGTCAACCATAGCTTGGAATTGTTCTGCATCAAGATCTGTGGGGACGGTGGATGAATCCAATGCTTCCTCAAGGACTTTCTTGTGGGCGGATGATATTTTTAATAACTCCATGATGGAGATTTGTGTTAGCATTCTTTTTAGTTGATCCAGGACACTATAACCATTGGGAACAGATCTTGAATTAGACATGAAAGTTTTGTTTGGTTGAGATGATCCTGTGATAGTAACTTTTATGTCTCTTGTGGTGACTCCACGATTGTCTTGAGCTCCTTTGGTAGTGATTAATTCATAGTGTTCATCTAGGGAAGCGACGACAGTTTCATACACATGATTTACATTTTTGAAGGTGCCTTTCCCTTTATCAGTGTTATTGTTCCCTTTATTGTTATGGTTAGGCATCAGATTCATGTATATTTTGAGGTTTTGGTTACCTGTTGGCTGATGCACATTTATGATTCTTTGATCAATGAAGTCTTGGACTATTTTCTTTAACCTCATGCAATTGTTAGTGGTGTGCCCTTTGATTTTGTGGAATTCATAGAGCTGATTTTTGTTGTACCAAGGAGGTTTGTCATCTAGTTCTTGGTAGTTCTCATAGATGGGAATCTTGATGAGGTGTTTGTTTATTAGTTTCTTCATGATGAATTTGAGTGGTTCCCCAAGAGTGGTGTACTTTCACTTTATAGAATTCTTGTTTTGTTGGGGTGGCCCCCTTTGATCATTGATGTTATTGATCACTTGGTTGTTTTGATGATGGTTTTGGATTTATTTTTGTGATGTAGGTGTGTTTTTTTGAGGGGCACTGATGACAACTTTGGCATTAACGACACCATCATTCATAAAATTTTGTTTCTTTCCCATGTACGAGGTTTGTCATTGTGATTTGTGGGTGGGCGATTATTCTATTGCTTAGGATATGAAGTTGATCCTCTAGGTTGTGTCATAAGGTCTCATTTGATGCTGAGCACCTTGGAAATCAACTGGTCATACATCGTGATCCCCTGGACCTTGAGATGGAATTCCAAGAGGCCATCAAAGTTGGATATGATAGTGCACACTTTTTGTTCCTCTAGCATGACCCATTTACTCTGATTGGCCTTGGATCACCATCATTGTAGGAATGAAGCAAATGATTCATTCTTACCTTATTTTAGAGTCAATAGTTCTTCTATACTAACATCCATGGCGATATTGCATGCATAGCTTTTGATGAACGCGTCTATGATTTCTTACAATGTCTTCATGCCTGTAGGTAGGCAAGAGAACCATTCCATGGCATGGCAAACTAAGCTCCTAGGAAATAGCTGCATTAGATAGGTATCATCATATGCGACTTCCATGCAATGAACCTGGAATTCCCTTATATGATCTTTAGGGTTTCTTGTCCCATGATACTTGTCAAATTTGGGGATCTCAAATACCTTCAAGAATGGTTTCATTACAAGGATTTTCTTAAACAGATAAGGACACAAGTTGTTGGGTTTTTTTGTGGTTCACCCTAATTGAAGTTCAAGCACTTGTTGTGAGAGCAACCTAATTTGTGTTGTCACATTGTTTTACGGATCAAGGGGTGGGATGAAAGTGTTTCAAGGTTGTTCAATGGGTGGATTGGTTGGTTTTTTCATATTTTTTTGAGCCAAGTATGCTTGCAACAACACTTTTTGTTGTTCCTATTGTAGTTGTGCTATTAGTGCCTGTTGTTGAGCTACAAATTGAGTTGTTTCATGTTTTTCTTGATATTGCTTTAGCACTTGCTAATATGCTTGTTGTTGTGTTGTGTGTTGTTGTGCAAGATACTACACTTGTGCTTGTGCTTGTTGTGCTTGATATTGGGATTTGGCTTGAGCGTGTGCTTGAGTTTGAGCTTGTTCTTTAGTAGCTTGTTGTTGTTGTTGTTGTAATAAGGCTTGAGCTTGTGTAGCCTGTTGCACTTTTTGTGTGACTTGGATAGCTTGAGCAACTTGCATGACTTGCATGGCTTATTGAGCAACTAGTTGCACAGCTTGTTGAGCAGCTAGTTGTGCGGCTTGTTGAGCAGCTAGTTGCACGGCTTGTTGAGCAGCTAATTGTGTGACTTGCTTTTGTACTTGCACAAATTCCTTTTGATAACCACCTTGTTGAGTGTCTTGCAACACCATACTGTATTGGCTTGGTTACAATTGGAGCTTGGTGGTGGTGGTGGATTCATAATGGTGCTTTTTGTGGTGATGAGAGGCGTCGTCGTGTTGGTGATTTGGATTTGATTGACATATGGTGCGATCAATGTGGTTGGTCCTTGAGAGATCATGTTTTGTGATGTTATGGGAGTAGTTGATGATGTGGTGATTGCTTGTGTATTTCTCATCTATTTTTGCGATGTCGATGACAATTTTTGAGAGTTTGGCATGATACTTTGATTGATATTCGGGATGTTGGTTTGATTGATATTTGTCAAAGGGGAAAGCCCTAAGCCAAGGAGTGGTTTGGATGATGATGGAAATGGTGAAAGTGGTGGAAATGTGAGAGATGTGATCTCTTGAGGGAATGGTGCAGTGTCAAAAATGCCCCCTGGTCCAAACATGTCACCCTCTCCTTGCAAGGTTATGGGGAGAGAGGTTTGGGGTGTTGTGCAAAATGATGATGATGATGGGTCATTTGGATCATGAAAGGTGAGAGGGTCATATGTATGCAATGGTACAATTTTTCCCAAGATGGTGTTTGCGTCCAAGTCCTGATTGTTTACGAGAGGATGCATTTGCAATGCATTGAGAAATGCACTTCCTTTGTTAACAATGGGCTGCATTGGAGCAATGGATGATGTGATTTACGGGCTGTTTTGAGTGATGTTTTGAAATGAGGGAGTAGATGAAATGGGGATGGTAGATGATATTGGATGCATGACTCTAAAAGATGGTTCCACAATAGTGCTCACATTAAAATCGGAGGGGAGTTTAGCCCCTTGCTTTGCTAATTCGAGCATGTATAGTGAGGGATTAATTCTCATCATTATGTTGATAATCTTATGGTTCTCTGGATTTTGAATTATTTCAGTGATTTCCTCATGTGACATTCCAAAGGGATTATTGGTAAGATCCTCCATTTGGACACCTTCCTCTTGATGGTCTTGTGAAAATGGAGGAAGGTTAACCATGAGACTTCTAGACCCCATGGGATTCATTTTAGGAGCAGTTTGACTTAAGTCACTTGAAGTAAATGTTTCTTTGTTGGCTTCCATGTTCCTCTTGTGTTGTGATCTAGTTTGCACCATAAAATAGGGATCAATCTTCAAGAATGCAGAAGGTGAATTCTCTAATTCTTTAGATTGATCTAACTTTAGGTACAAAAGAGAAATTTTAGGATGATTTAAGGATCAAAGAGTTGTAATGATATGGATGTAAGATGGATGTTTGATGGATAATTGGAACTCTTGAGAAAATCTTGAAGGGTATGTTAAACTTTAGGACTTGATTTAGGATTGATTTGTTTCAGATTCGGATTTTAGTGGACTCATAAACTCTAAGAGGTTGGATGTTGTCCTAGAGTTAAATTGTTCACAAGACGCTAATTTTTTTAGGTGTGAGAAGAAGGTTTCATCTAAACACTCCTATCCAAACAAGATGATATTGATAATGAACTCCTAAATCCCAAGATGTTGGATGTTATCAAGGGATGAATTTGTTCACAAGTTTTGATAATTTCATCAAATATGTGGAGAAGGATGCATCTACACACATTCAATAAAACAAGGTGATTTTAGATTGATTTCAAATGATTTGCCCAAAGTTTAACATAAATGATTTTTCTAAGATTTTTGAAGAGTTGCTGATGAGATGATTTTGGTTTTTGATGTTCAAGGATGGATGAAGCTTTTGATTTTGATCCTAGGATGTACCTAAAAAGAAACTTGTTTACTAGACCTTGGTATTGAAGAACATACAATACTTCTAAGATCCTCTCAACCAAGAAGTGGTTCAAACCGAGCATACATTTCTAGATTGTTCAAAGGAATGAGTCTATAGAACCTTGTGAATTTTTTGCTTATTTTGATGTGTTGCTTTTGATTGCACTTCCTAATGTATTTCTTGATGACCTTTCACATGTGACTCCTAAATTTTGAACTTTGACTCAAGGACTTTCGTTTGGGGATTTTGACTTTCTTGGAAATCATGAGGAATTAACACATGTGAGAGCCAATTTTGTTATCTTTTCTTAGTGACTTTGTTTTATCACAAATAGTTCTTTGATTAGATTTCCAAACTAGATGTCCAATGTCTCAATTTCTTCGAATCCCACAAGCATGTTATGTGGAAATTTGATGAAGTCAAAGAAAGGGTTACCTATTGTTTAACTTTAGTAGGCAAATTGTGATGTAAATCCAAGTGTTTAAAAACCTGTAAGGATGAGAATCCAAAGGGCAAGCAATAACATATGAATTTGGTCAATTGTATTTGCCTCCTAAAGGGTTTAAAATTTTGATGATGATGTTAAGTTTTTGTTTCCAAGATTTTTTCGAACAAGCAAAGCATTTTGTAACACAAAATAAGCACAACCTTATGGATATGAAAGGAAATATTTTGAGTCCCAACTTGGACAAGTCCAGCTACGCTTATATTTAGCAAATGGTTAGATGCTTGACCCCATTGGATCCCTTCCACGACACTCACTTATATGGGGTATCCAAGCATCAACACCCATGAAAATCCCATGGCATGCTTTCCATTTATACTAAAGACCATAAAAGTGTGGGGCGGCTTTAGAACAACCGTTCTTGCACCAACAAATAGATAGGGATTTTGTCCTTTCTAAAACAAGGGTTTTAATTAAAACTTTTCGTTCATAGGAGTAGAATCAGCATGGCGAGAGACCATTGTTACCCTTCTTGTCAGAGTCAACTGTGTGATACTAGCATTTATTACAATACCCACATTTATATCCTGATTAGAAATATGCTTGGGTTCATAGTGTTACTGGTTGAGTCGCTCCCTCGGGTGAGTACTTTTTCCCCAAGGAAGGCCCTCTAAGATAGACAAAAGTGAGCAAAAATATTTATAGTTCAATCAAAATTCATTTAGAAACAAAGGGGGAACACATGCAATACGTTTACTCACACTCACAAAGTGTTTTGTTTAATTTTAAACCCAAAAAATGAAGTGTGGAGGTGATTAGTTTATCTCAACCTAAGATCACCAGAAATGCCTTTTGATTCTCAAGATCATTGTGAAGTGTGAGAGAAGCACATACGTCCTTTTTGATGACGTTAGTTTGAGTAAGTAATCACAAAAAAAAGTTGCACATGCTCATTTTAAGTCCACAAAGCAATGATTTTGATTCATTTTAAAGCACCAAAAGAAATGTGAAAAATTTCCTTGTTCAATTGTTAACCTCAAATGAAATCTAGTCAATTTTCCTAAAGTTCATTTTAACCCCTTTTCCACAAAAATTGAAAAAATTTGCTATGTTTATTTTAAAGCCCAAAAACAAGTGAGTTAGTCTAAAATAGAAAATTAAAGCATACAATGGAATCTCCAACCATTAAAAAATGCTTTATCAACTCCAAGTTTAATGGTCAAATTTCCTCCAAGTTTCTTCAAAGATCTCTTCCAAGCTTCTTGTGCAAACAAAATCCCTCCTCGTCGCTTTTCCTTCCTTTACCTCTTCCTCGTTTTCCTATAAGATAAAAATGATAAGGCTCAAGTTAGAAACATTTTACACATTATCTCCAAACAATAGAACAATTTCAAAGGAAATGACTAATAATTTTAGACAACTACGATAATAGATGGGGCATTTAACAAGAATCATGTTTGCTTCAAACTTTTTAAAACAAGCCTTCATTAAAAGAAGACATTTTTCCAACAAAGCTTAAAGCTTCTCTGAGAGTCATAAATGAGTAACATTACTCAAGTGGATGCCTGCAAAAAAAAACATAAATGAATGGTTTCCAATAATAAAGATGCCTACAATAAACCATAAATGAATGATGGCTTAAAGTAGATATGTGATCAATCATTAATGCATTTGTTTTCCTTGTTTGAATATCCCAACCATTTCACATTTTAGTACCTCAACCTATTGATGTCATCTATTGAATTTAAAAACAATCTTGATATTCATTGTTTAATCTAGAAAGTTAGATACAACAAAGGCAATAATGACAGAAACAAGATATTGTTAGATTTGTGTATCCTTCTCGACCATCCCCAACATAAATATAAACATCGCCTCCAATCCACAAAATATATTAATTTCTAGGAAGTGGATGGATTCGCAGGCTTGGATTGGTGGCTTTAATTAACTTCCTACGTTACTTTGACAAAAATTCCCAACTCTCATACCTCGACAATATTCTTACATGCTAAGGTTTCGTGGCTCTCTGTCTTGTTGTAGAAGTTAATCGTATTGATAACCAAATACCATAATTTAAGTTGTGCAGTCAGTGTAAATACATTCTAAGCAGAAGTTTTTCATTTCCATAATGGGCCGAAAACATGTGGAAAGGTCAAAGTGTCAAGTGGGCCTGTAAGGTGAGCTTTGGAGTAGATGTCTCGACATATTGGGAATAGATAGTTTGAAAGGAAACAAAAAATAACTGGATCAGTTTGATTTATAAATATTAAAAATCTATGGCTACCAGAGGAGGTAGATAAACTTAAATTCGAGAACATAAAATCAGAAAGGTTGACCTGATGAAAGACAATAGTCCATGTTCTTAAGACTAAATGCCATAGTTGGAGGTTACCATTGGATGAGATGCCCTATGGTTCTGTTGCTGACCATGGCCCTAAAAAAAGTAGATTAGAAGTAAAAATAATAACACATGCACTGATGGGGGGGCCACATACTTCATTTGGTAGAAAGCAACACACAATCTGCTTAAATTCAATGCATATGTAAGAATCAAGTGAGGTTTTTATTTTTAGCATCAAGATTGCGATTTACAAAAAAAAAAAAGTAGTTAGTTCTCCTTACCAACATTGAATTCATAGCTACCTTCCACCATTGTTTACTAGTAGGCGCTTTCATATCAGATTGATGCATTTATTGCTAATGAGAAAATGATAACCAATGCAGATTTGAAATCAATTACATTTGAGAAGATGTTTAGACGCTAAAACTCTAGATGTTCGACATTAGAAATGTAGGAAAGTGTGATTCTACCGATGTTGAAGTCTAGTTTAGTTGAAGATACCCACATAAGTTTGTTTCCAAACTCAAGGAAACCACTTGTCTATCCAATTTCTCGTCGCTCGGTCATACTGAAACAAAAGAGGGATACCCAAATGCAACTAGCACAAAAATTTCTCAAGAAGATGAAGAGAAACAAAAGCAGACTTGCAGCTCTATGGCTAGTAGTGATTCCATGTTAACTGAGAACTGGGGCAATGTTATGTCCATGGATGATGTAAAACTGCTATTTTAAGGTAGAAGCAAACACAATGTCAATTAAGAAGATGGTCACTGTTTCAATTTGAGAGCTAATTTTGGGCAATAGAAGTTGTTTGCCTCCACACGAAAAGGAGAGATAGAACTAAAAGGATAGTAGAAGATTTGAGACATATATCAAGAGATGTCGCTGCAGAGTTTGGATTTGAAAGCTAAAACATAATGACAGATGTTACAGGCAGGGTATTAACTCCACCAAAGATTAGGTATAAGCACAAGAGGATTCAAAGCCATAGGATGGTTCATGGAATATGAGAGGCAAGGTTAAGGGCATCGAAATTACTCATTGTTCATTGGTAAACTTTGCTCTGTTAAAAACTACCAGATGAGACAGTAGTAAATTACTTACATCAAGCAAATCAAATGTCATAGCACAAAATTTATGTCATAGCATATGCCATGGCTGCAGTATTCAAAATTTCAATAGTAATGATCCTAGAATGAATACTTTAGCAATTACATCAAGTTAAAAAAAATTAAAATTCATATATTCATTCCATTTGGCTACAAGTTATGTATTAGGTTATTTCAAAGATTTGAAAACATAAAATCTTTATAAACCCTTTAAGAGATAGACAAGAAGCATATGACAAGCCCTCCTTCTAGCACCATAATGAATAACACAAAATCTGCAAGACTAAAACTATCCCACATCCATTAGCATAAGATAAATTTGAATCAAGCAAATAAAGTGGTATTCCTATGAGATAACCCAATATGTATAATATTACAAATAAAATGGAAAAGTAAACTAATTAAAGACATGAAACACATATTGAATACCTATCCCATAGTGGATTGGTGTCACTTGTGAAAAGTGACCCTTTCCCAATCCTTGACAAACTTAAATGATGAATATTGTTGAAGATGCTATGAAATGGGAAAAATTAGCTCTCAATTAAAGAGAGTAACTATACATGAAGATTGTGGATGCTAAGATGAAGAATGAGCCTTTTATTTATAGAATCTCAAGTTCAAAGAGTGCCCAAAAGAGAGCAATGTGGGATAAAGATTTAGCCAATAAGAAGCAACTTGTCACCTTGTCAGTGGATGAAGGATGTACAACTTTTGGTCAATGTGCCAATAAATGAGATTAGTTGGCATTTTCAAATTCAAATTTGGCTTGATGGATGGAGAAAAAGAGACATAAATGCCAAGTCGGGGACATGTAAGAGGGGAGTTATTGCCATGTTGGAAGAGACAAAGTCAATTTGTTTTCAAATTCAGACTTGAGGAATATTCTCCAAAGATGCCTTGATGAGGGAAAATGAGGATTTTAATAAATGAATTAAAATACTTTATTTGTGCAAGTGGGAAAAGATAGAGGATGTGATGGGTGATTAGATTATATTAATCATGGTTTGATTAATTTAAGATGATGATTAGGTATTTTGACCCATTTGACTTAGATACTTGGATTTATTTAAATAAAAAAGGAGGACTATTAATTTGAGATTTAATTAAATGAAGTTTGGTTTATTTTATTAAAAGGATGATGTAAGATAAAGGTTAAAAAATCTGAAAGGGATGAACGTAGGAGATGATTTATAAAAGATGGAATGTTAGGATTTGATTAAAATTGATTTATTATGATAGGCTTAAATTAAATAAAGTTAATTTATTCAATTTAAATGGATGATCCTTAGAGATTGAATTAAATAGACTTGATTTATTTGCTAAATGGATTTAATGAACTTGATTTACCTGATGAATGGATGAATGTAAATGATGTTGATTCGTATGTCTACAAATGTTAAGAAATGCAATTTAGAATTGGTAGTAAGGTTGAAAGAAAGAGTAAAAGAGAAATATGAAATCATATGTGAAAATGATGCTTTGAGTAAATAATTGGATGAAGTTAAAAAGAAAAATACATAATTGGAAGAGAAATTAAAATTGTTTGAAAAAGAAAAAAGGGAAATACAAAACAAGTTGAAGTTTGTTAAAAATTTGGAACAAAATCTAAAAAAATTAGAAGAAGAAAATAGTTTTCAAAAGAAATAAATATTAAAATTGCAGCAAGAAAATGATTGTTTGAAGACAAAGTCAGTTGTGTGTGACATTTCATGTGATACAAATGATTTGTGTTTTGATCAATCAAATGATGAGTGTAACTTTGCTAAAATTGTTTGTGAAGAAGAATGTATTGATGTAAATGAACATGGTAATGAGTCTGAATTTGATTATGCAAATGCTATTTGTTTTGATGACAATGTTGGTATGCAAATTATGAAAAGAATGGGATACAAAGGAGAAGGACTAGGAAAACAAGAACAAGGAATGACACAACCAATTAAGCCAACAATGAGGCCAAAGTATGAAGGTCTTGGATATATCCCAGGAAAAGGGAATGATCATACAAGAGTAGGTAAATTTGTTCAAGAAATGAAGAGTGTTGAGTGTACACATTGCTACAAAAAAGGTCATAACGAGGATAAGTGTTGGAATTTGCATCCTTGTAGTATATGTGGATTAAAAAATCATTGTGAGAAAATGTGTTTGAACAAAGATTGGAAGAATGAATCAATGAAAGATTGCATAAAAATGGATTGTGGATGGGTCTATGGAACAAGTTGGAAGAAGCTTATAGGTATGTTCAAACAGTTGTACAAATTTCATATGTAAAAATTAATAACAATCATAAAAGGTATGAATGTTCAAAAGAAATAACAAGTGTTTTGAGTCAAAAGAAGTTGTTGTCTAATGAGACATTTTCAGATTTTGAAGATATTGAAAGTTCCATGTTGATATTTTGAAACAAAGAGTTGGAAAAACTGCCATAGTAGTTGAAAAATGCCAAATGAATGGCATCATTATTGAGAGTTGAAAATGGTTTGACAGATTTGAAAAAGTAAATAAAAGAAAACATGGTTGCAAACACAAAACACAGAAGTGCAAAAAGAAACCCCAAGAGCTTCCAAGTTTGAGTGCTAGATGCCCCATATGCAAGGGGTCATATGCAAGGAGATTCAAAGATTTAGAGAAGTAGCTTCTAAGCTACCATTGTAAAATTCAAAGTTTGATACAACAATAGGTGTTGTGTAGATGTTGAAACATCAATAAAAAGGAAAAAGAAAGAAGCTCTGGAAACTTTCAAGAGAATAGTTGCTCCAGAATATTTATAGTAGTAACATAGAAAGCTGCAATGTGTCAAAAGTTTTGCTCCAAAAATTTTGAATGGCTCAAGATTAAGTTCAGAAGAAAAGAAATAAATAGAAAAGGGAAAGAAGTCAATTGAATAGACTTTGTGCAGCAGAACACAAAAATCACATTGTTGATGTCGTATCATCAGTAAAAGAAGTCAGCAAAAAAGAAGTTGCCCCCAAGCGGAATAGAAAATGCGGGTCACTATAAATCAATTGAAGAAGCTACCATGATCGAAGGAGATTGCTATAGAAATAACCAAGAGGATCCAAGACAAAAAGATAAAATAAAAAAGAGCAATGCAACTCTGTAACAAGGAAGAACATGGTGTAAGGAAGAAGACAAAGCATCAAAACTATGCTATAAAAAGATCAGGAAAAAGATAGAGCAACGCAACTCTCAATTCTTTTTATACAAGAACAAGAACAAAGCAAGAAAGAGGAGTTCATAAATAGATCAGAAGATCTCAAGAGAATACCAGTTGTATAAAGTCAATTGAAGATGGTCAAATGCCACAACATTTTGTAAGCAATGTATGAAATCTAAAAATGAAAGCTCTGGAAATAAAGATGGATGCACCAAAAATTTCAGAATTCTGGAAATGAGGATAGATGCGCTAGAAACTTTTGAACAGGTTGATGGGCTGAAACTTTGGATCTGCAGGAACTTTTTGAAAAGGTGGATGCTTCAGAATTTTTCTTGAGATGAATGTTCATAGTTGCGATTAAGGGGGAGTGTTAGGAATATAATCTCACCTGCCTCATTAATTTATCCAGCTATACCCGTCAGATTAGCATGCTTCGTATCTGCATGATATCTCAGCATTGAAGACAATTAGTCACCGTATCTGCATTGGATCACAAATTGGTCCCAGCATTAAAGCCAGCTTATGATGCCAGTTTCCTAGAAAAGATATGAAGGGAATTTGCATTAACTCCCGTGCAGGCCTCACAGCTTTGTGGGTGCATCAAAATAGATTATTTTATGTTTATGTCTTAGTCTCTAGAAGTTGCTTTTTAGGTTTTATATTTGGTTGCTATGTTGTAGCGTAATAGAGAAGAAGGATATAGCTCTGAAAGAGTAGAAGAATATATCAGAAGTTTGTAATGAAGTGAATGATGATGATGAAAGAGCCGAAGCTCTGTAAAAGCAAAACAAAATTTTGATTAATATAAAATTACATGGTTGTTGTTTCTATTGCTTGTTTTGCATTTTGTATCTGCTTAATAATAGTGTTTAATCAAATGATTTGAAATCTGCCCAGTTTGTGCTTCTATGTTTTTATCTTCCTCCTTTTAAATCCGACAGAAAGAACTCTTTCCCATCGTGCTCAGAAATTGCATAATATAATTAGAAGGGAGTTTTGTAACTTTCTCCAATTCCAAGTTCATGGATGCCCAAAATATTGAGTGAGATGGGCAAGCCTCCATTGAAATTCACGAACTTTTCAACCAGCCACTCACATGGAAAGATTGGGGCCTTTCGGCCAAAAGCATTGCTATATATCTCTGTTCATCGTTCCCATTGGATAACAGCAACTGATTTGTACACCTGTCAACAGACCTTTGCCATGGTTTCTAATTTCATGATTAAATTTAAGGGACGGTTTTTAATTCCAAAGATAACCAATTTCAATCTTAAAATTCTTAGATTCATTATTCTTTTTCACATATCCTCTTTATAATATTCAATTTAAACATCACATATTTTAATAGTTGAACAATCAATAATAATTTTATACTATTATCTCATTTTAATTGACAAAAACCATCTTTAACAATTACATTAAACAATATTAAAAAAAAAAATTTACATAACAATTTTAAATTTGAAAGTCAAATTTAAGTAAAAATACTACAAAATTTCAATCTTGAAAATTCTTGAAATCATTACCTCTCAATTTCTCTCAATATTTACCTCTTGGAAATTTTCTCCATTAAATCAAACTAATTTCGTTGTCCATCCGAACCCATAACAGATCGAAATTTTTATTAATACCTTTTGTTTACAGAGCTTCCAGTGCTCTTACATTCATGCCTTCATTCGTTTTTCAATAATAAAGTATCCAAAAACTAATGCATTTGCAAAACAGGGCTCATTACCAAGCTACGGGAGAAACTTCCAGAATACGCTTCAAAAACAGAATAGTCTAGATACATCAAAAGGAAAGTAGAAAGAAGTACGCCAACAATTCACTAAGTATTCCATTATTATAGGACTCTTCCCTCTTATGGAAAACATTTTTATCTTTACCAAAGGGCATTCCTTCGACCAAATAAACCAGATTACTGCTGAGCTACAGCGCTATGGTTTTATAAGTTTGTTGTTTCCTTTGATTTTATTTCGAAAACCTAAACCCTAAAAAAAAAGTGTCTTGCAAATTAATTTTTTATAAATAAAATTGTGGTAAATTTCTGAATAGTATGTATTAATATGCAGGAAGAAGAAGTGAATAGCTGTCCAGAATTCATGGACTGAAATAAAAAATTTGAATTATTTTCTTTACATCCCAATAAAAGAGGCTGTTGACAGGCCTGCGATAATGTTTTTGCTTTTATGCAACAATTAAATTAAAGTGCAACAAAAGCAAAAACGTTATTGCAGCATGTCAACAGCCTCCTTTATGGGGATGTAAAGGGAATAATTCAAATGTTTTTTATTTTAGACGGTTATAACATGATAGAAATCCTAGACAGATTCGTTCAAATCTCAGAGCTTTAAGATTGCTGAGTTTTGTGAGTGATTTTGACAAAGGTGTCTCTTCAATGTCTGACTCAAGGGGTGCGTCAATTATAACTAATTCTTCCGGACGATTTTAACTTTTATTTAGTCTGGAATGTTTTGCAATCCGGCACAATGGCAGAAATCAGCCATCTTAACTTACAACTGTCTTGGAATTCAAAATTGACATCAAAAATAGTTGTTTTTCATGGTCACACAATTATTATTCTAAATGTACATTTTGATTATAAGATTTATCCTAAGAATTAAATTAAAATTCATACAATCAAATCAAAAATATCTCATTCCTGTTGACAATTGATGCTGCACTGCTCCATGCGTTTCTTCTATTCTTGGTCTTGTGTCAGTCTTCCTCGGTTGGAATAATGCATGTTACATGCAATAGCCGGTTTTTTATGTTTTGTCTATTTTGAGTCTCTGTTTTTTTCCTTTGAATAATGCATGCTTTGCATGCTCTGTTTTTTTTGGCAGTATTTTCATATTTAGCCGCAGCATTCAATGTATTGGAATCGCTGTTTTTATTTAAGTTTTCTGCTTGTTGTAGTCTCATGATATATACAGAAATTATGTGGCTCTGTTCTGCCCTATTTTCTGATAAATAAAATCAGTTTGTGTGTAATAAAATATTGTTTTCTATTTTGTTTTCTTTTGTTTTCTGTGTTAATTATATTGGCTTTATCAGCTGGTTTTGGAAGAAGGGGTCTTTTAGATCCTATATTTGGTATCAGAGCAGGTATTTTCTTGTGGGTTAAAGATTTAGTGGTTAGAATTTCGCCAAAGGTTTACCATGTCGAATTCTAACTTCTTGCCCATTCCAGAATTTGATGGAAATGAATATGATTATTGGTGCATAAAAATGATGACTTTTTTGATAGGAAAAGATTTGTGGGAGATTGTTGAATCAGGTTACCAGGAGCCAGCTGATTGGAATGCCTTCACAGCCAATGACAGAACAGCTAAAAAGGAAGCCAAGAAGAAGAATTCTCAAGCTTTGTTTCACATTCAAATGGCTCTTGAAAATAGCTTATTTCCAAGGATTGCGGGTGCAAAGACAACAGAAGATGCCTGGAAGATTTTAAAGGAAACTTACCAAGGAAGTGATCAAGTAAAAGTAGTTACATTGCAAACTTTAAAAAGAGATTTTGAAAATTTGAAAATGCAAGAATATGAGAAAGTGATTATTGTGTGAGAGTTAAAGATGTGGTCAATAAGATGGCTACATTTGGAGAAATTGTGAACAATGAGGTTCTAATAAAAAAGGTATTGCGAACTCTCACCCCAAAGTGGAACCATGTTGCCATTATCATAGAAGAAATTAAAGATTTAACAACATTTCAGTTTGATCACTTGGTTGGATGTCTTATGTCACATGAAGAGAGATTGAAAGATTCATTTGGAGAAAGTGATGCGAAAGCCTTTTCATCCAAATTGCAAATCACAAAGAAAGAAGATGCTAGCAGCAGCACCAAAAACAATGAAGGTGAAGGTAGAGGCAAAAATTAGAATTATGCAAAAGGAAATAGAGGTAGAGGTGGTTCAAGAGGAAGAGACAGTGGAAGAGGTGGTTCCAGAGGGCGAGGTAGAGGCTCTTTTGACAAGAGAAATGTTCAATATTACCATTGTAATAAGTATGGCCACTATGAAAGGGAATGCAAATTAAAATAAGGTAAAAGTGTTAATTATGCAAAAGAAAGTGATGAAAATCCTCCAGATCATTTATTTTTATCTTAATCAAAAGGTGAAACTAGTAGTAAAGAAGTTTGGTATCTAGATTCTGGATGCTCTAACCATATGA
>VDFB02252827.1:0-35395 GCA_007258455.2 Sequoia sempervirens | reverse complement strand
AAAGGATGATCATGACTCATACATGGAGCTCAATTTCCCCAGTCTTTTTGTCACAACCAACCACAAACAAGAAAGACAAGCCATGAAATGTCATTGCTCCTCTAAATCCTGATGTGAGGACATCCTCGAGGAACTAGCAACATGACTATTTGAAAAAGATAAGACAAGAAAATCATCATGATACAACATTTTTCCTCTAAATCTTGTTGTCATGACATCCTCGAGGAACTAGTAGCATGATGAAAATCAAAGGACAAACATGACTAGATAAAAGACAATGTTTTCCAAAGTGTTTTCCAAGTGTTTTCAAATGTCAAGCGTTTTGATGTCGAGATGCCAAGTTTTGACAAAGTCTAGGTTTGTGTGTGATAGATTCCAGGTAATGCCAAATTCAGGAAGGACATATCCTAAATAATGTCGATGTTGAGAGGATTGATCCTCAAATGTCAAGAGAATCCCTCAAAATGCCAGATGATAGTGATGATGCTCGAGAAAGACATATCCTAAACCATAAATAGATGACAAGGGTTGTTCTTTAGAAGGACACATCCAAAGAATAACCAAGAGTTGACAGGTTGACTTATTATGATAGTTTGACCAAAGTTGACTATATGACATAATTGATCACATGCCTATGCTGACATGCCAATTTAGTTGAAATGTCAATTAAATGATTGTCTCAAAGTTTTCTTAAGAACTTTGTCTAATTTATGTTTGATTTGAAAATATTTGATGTGTGTGATAGTGAATGTGATGAACCCTAATGGACTGGCCTAGTGCAGCCTTGGGGGCTCATCGATTGATGGCCTTTCCTACATCATACACTCAGAGACCTCATAGTTCAACACAACCAGTGACTTTTCCTTGTTGATCAAAGATTGAGTCATGATTTTATTTGGAAAAACCTAAAAGGACTGACCTAATGTTTGGGGGGCTCAAAGATGAGCCTTGCCTACGTAGCAAATGCATAAAGACAACGTAGTTTGATAATGACAAAGACTGACATGACGAACCTGACAAAATTTTGACTCTTTTTTTGGGCTTTTTGAATGTTATCTGGATGTTTTTGTGTTTTAACATATTTTTATTTTTTTGGATTTTGGAGTTTTTCAGAACATTTTGTAATTTTTAGGGATTTTTTCAAGATATTTTTTTTATTTTTATGGCTCTTTTTCAAGACTTTTTTTATTTTTATGGATTTTTTTAACGACTTTTTCAATTTTTATGGCTCTTTTTTTAGGACTTTTTCGATTGTCGGGACCATATGTGAGACCCACTGCAATTAGGTGATAAAGGATTGCCCCTAGAGTTAGGTTGAGAACTAGCCAAGTTGAAGGAAGTGGAAAAGGATATGCTTGAGGTGAAAGATGGACAGTATGCAAGACTTGATGTCAATCATTCTCATCCAGGGAAAGAAGTGGCAGGATAGTATGACGAATGTCGTGAGGGTGTCAAATGATGGGGTATTTATTATGGTCAAAGGTAGATGAAGTGAAAGTAGATGGCGAAGCAAAAGACTAACTACGCATGGTGCCTATTTACCAAGTTTTCACCATGGTACTTATCCAAAGCGCCACTGAAGTGGTTTTCACTATTGGATGAATTATTTCTCTTTACTTTTTTTTTTTTTTGGTGTCACCAAGATGCCTATTTGTCAGGTTTTCATCAGGGTGACAATTTTTTGTATTTTTGTGGTTTTCAGCCAAACTCTCTGATGCTATGTGTAGAATTTACAAAGATGCAGACTATTGATGGGTTATGTCAATTGTTCACCATCTAGAGTAGCTAGCTAGTAAGCTCCAAAACCAAATGTGGCAATGATGATGTAAGGGCCCAACCAATTAGGCTCAACCTTGTCAGGCTTCTCTCGGTCAGATTGATTCTTAGGATTTTGTATTAAGACCAAGTTTCCAATGTCAAACTTTTGGACCATAACTCTCTTAGTATAACTACGGAAAAGGTGATTCCAATATGCCTGTAAGTGATTCAAGGTATATTTTCTTCATTCTTCTAACATTTCCAACTCATGCAATCGATACTATCAGTACTCTTCGTCATCGATCAAACCCTTCATGGAGACTCTGAGAGAGGGAATTTCAACCTTGATGGGCAAGATGGCTTTGGCTCCAAAGAATAAGGAGAAGGGTGTGGCTCTCGTAGGAATGTGGATGCTCGTGCAATAAGCCCACAAAGTAGGGTTAAGTTGTCAATGTCAGTCATGACCAGCATCATTGGTGGTCTTCTTAAGAATCTTGATAATTGTCTTATTGGACGCCTCAACTTGACCATTTCCCTATAGGTAATAGGGTGTGGAGAAGTGGTGTTCAATGTGGAAGTGTTCAAAAAGCTCACGAAAATCTTTGTTTTTGAAAGGATGATCGTTGTTTGTAATGATGAATTGTGGAACACAAACCAGCAGATGATGTATTTAAGAATTTGGAAATTTGCTTACCGGTTATGTATGTTCAAGGGGAATGGCTTCAATCCACTTGGTGAAATATTCAGTGGTGGTGATAATGAATTTGTGTCCATTGGATGAGGTGGGATGGATTTTACCCACAAGTTCAAGTCCCCATTTGTGAAGGGCCAAGGAGAAGTAATCAGCTGAAGTTCTTGTGCTAGTTCATGGATCAAATCACTGTGTACTTGACATTTAGGACATGTTCTAACAAACTGAATAGCATCCTTTTCCATAGTCAACTAGTAACACCCAAGTCTCATAGCTTTCTTAGCTAGGGTTGGGCCATTCGAATGAGATCTGCATATACCCTCATGTACCTTGTCCATGCTTCGTCAGTTTCAAGACATTGAAGAATGGTATTGTCCGGGTATAAGGTGTCACTGATGATGGTATAATGGGCGGATTTAGAAGAAGGGTTTACGTTGGTTATTAGAAAGGTTGAGGGGAGGATCTGGGACTTAAGTGGTCAAGAAGTTGATCCATGGCCAAAAAAAGTTTTCTGACTCAATATTTGACCATGACCAAAATTTGAGCACTTAGAAGGTGTGAATTAGCAACTAGTTTCCCACCAGTGTACAAATTGAGAAGCTTTCAACCATGTTTAAAATCCATTTTTTTTTCATTTCATGATGAATTAATGGACAAAGAATTGATTATTTTTTGCTTTGAAGTTTTGTCACAGAGTGCCTCATATTTTTGAATTTTTTAGAATGAATGATTAGACATGTAATGCATAAGAGACTCTGAGTTTGCTGTCAATCATGATCTCTAATATTTAAAGTTTACGGACCAATTTTATTATAAATTAATTGAAAAATAGAAAAAATAATTCAATTGCAAAACAAATTACATGTTAGAATCTGCATTGTTTGATCTAAAATGGGTTTTAATTTTGTTAGAAAATTTTGGAAAAAAGGTCGTCAGCCATATGTCCAAAGTCGGTATTTTTCTTTGACATTGTTAGGGTCTTCAACTTGCAGGTCAAACTAGGTTGAAGGCTTAGGTTCGGACTTCCAATGCTTTTCCAAACCAAAAACCTTGGCAAAAACCTGCCCACAATGCAAAACAAAATTCAAATTTAAAAAAACGGGATCCTGTGCTATAATCGGGATCCCGTTCCCATCGAACAGCATTCCGACTGTTGTAAAGGTAACGAGATCCCGTTTATAAAACAGGATCCCGTTGCCTTTACAACGGCTCCCACACTCGATTTTAGTTAACAGGATCCTAATTATAGAGCGGGATCCTGCTTATTAATAAACGGGATCCCGTTTTGTAATCGGGATCCCGTTTTATAGATGGGATCCCGTTTATTGTATTTAAAAATACTGTGCACAATTACTGTCAAGTCTGCAACTTTGCAACTTCATATGTACGGCCAAGAGCACTAAAAATGAATTATTTTTCATAAGTTATTGTATTTATAGGTGGTCAATTTCATTTTTGGTTGATTTTATCAAAGGGAGCATCATGTACACCATTTTTGAAGTGAAATTTGCAATATGGATTGAATTTTTCAAAGGAAGCATGAAGAAAACAATTTTTAAAGTGGAATTGTGGTAGTTTTCTATTTGTTTTGAGGAACACAAGAGGAAGAATTTTGTCATAATAGGTATTCAACTTCCAATTTGGATTGAATATTTTAGGCTCACTATTAACATTCATTTTATTGCTTGAGAATTTTATAATTATAGGAGATAAATTTAGTAATAAGGAAAGAAAGACATTGACTCCTCAAAGTTGAAGCGAATAAATAAAAAAAGAGATACAAAGAGACAAAGAGAAAGAATGAGAATAAAATCAATGAGCGATGGTGAAACAGCATGAATTCTTAACTATTGAAGATGAAAACATTGAAGATACCATAGTTGTAGATGAAGCTAATTTACAGGAGTCAATTTGGAGAAAGAATATGATTATACAAACTAAGTCCTACTATGTCTTCGAAATCCCTCTTTGAATGCTATGGAGAATGTTTCAATATGCACAAATCCAGGGTACGTGCCAAATCCATGTTGAGTGGGAAATGGTAAATTTGTATGTAGAAGATTTACAAGATGTTATTGGATATAATGAGTGGCAATTGACTATATTAAAAGAGATGAAACATAGAATTTGTTGAAAACAAAAAGAAAATCTTTATTTACAAATGAAAGTCAAAATGATCATTTTCTTGAAAATGAAAACAAAACATATTTTGATGAAAATGAAAATGAAAATAAAAACCGTTCCAATGATAGAAAATAGAAAATGAGAATCCCGTTTGTTAATAGAAAATAGAAGATAAAAATAAAATGAAAAACCGTTTATTAGTAAAAATGAAAATGAAAAATGAAAGAAATAAAACGTTTGTTGATGAAATGAAGATAAAAGAAATAAATCTCATCAAAGATAGAAGATAAAATAGAAGATGAAAATCGAATGTGATGTTGAATTTAATAGAAAATACTTTTTAAAATTGGAAGTGGTGTTTTCGATAATCTTTCTGATCAAATTTCTTGGAGGAAAATGTCAATTGTTCACCATCTGAGATTGTAGCTAGGCTAGTACAGCTCCACCATTTCAACCAAATAAAGATGGCAATGATGAATAAGCAATATTAGGGCCCAACCAATATAGGCTCAACCTTGTCAGGCTCTCTCTCGGTCAGATTGATTCTTAGGATTTTGTATTAAGACCATGATGTTTCCAACTTGTCATTAACTATTGGTGGATATACCATAATTTTCTCTCTTAGTATAACTACGGAAAAGGTGATTCCAATTTATGCCTGTAAGTGTTATTCAAGGTATATGTTATTCTTCTTGATGATCTTCATGTAACATTTCCTATACTCATTTTGCAATCAAGAGGAAATTCAATCTCTAATCAAGTACTCTTGCAGATGATAACACATCGATCAAAACTCATCTTCATGGAAAGAACACCTCATGTGGTCTGAGCTAGAAGGGAATTTCACAAGGAACTTAACCATATATGGATTTTTTTAAGCTGATGGGCAATGGAGTTGGCGTTGTGGCTGAGAACCATGAGATTGTAGGTTGGTGTAATAGAAGATTATGTACAGGGAGTGAGTTCATCGATTCTTTTGGTTGGTGGAAGAAGAAAACATTGTATCTAGAGTTGATTGTGAGATAATTAGTGGATCTACTAAATGGCATTCATTTAGGAGTGCGACAGCAAACACATGGACTATTTGGACAAGGGAGCTTGCATGTTTTTGCCATTTTTGTATCTCAAGAAATTGGGAAGCTTGTGAAAATACAGAATGGGTTGAACAGTGGGAGCAAAGATCGTTAACACATGTAGAAGCACATAATCAATATGAAAGAACTATTGAAGAAAATGATCAATTATTTGCATCTGGAGATTATGATCGTGTTTCAGACCTTGTACAAGAAGGTAATTTTAATTTAATTTATTTCATTTTATTTTCTTTATTAAGTTATTTTTTAATACTAAATTAGTTATATGGATATGCACAAGTTATTAAATCATTTTGTTGGCAGGACATGTGTATGCGGTTATTGCACCTAGGGGAATGAAAGCAAGCAGAATATTGGTTGGCTCGTTGTGTGGAAACTAAACATAAGTTGTTAACTACCACCGAGAGATGATGGTAGCTTTCATTATCAGCAGTCTCCCTTAAGACACCTCCTTAAGCAAATTTTGATAACAAGTTTTAGATCCCCTTAAGCAATTTTTTTAGAACAAGTCTTTGATCCCCCATGTGTCTTCCAATATGCGGTGGTGGTTGTTGGCAGGCTCTAAAATACTTGAGGAAAGAATGGTCTACCACATTCGAGAGACTATGAAACATAAAAGGTGTTCACTTTGGTGGTGGTAACAAATATAAAACTAGAAGTGGAAGACCTCAAATAAGTCTATGGAAGAGCATGAGTAATCATGCATTGCAAAAAAGAGAGGATCAGATGGTCAATGGTAAGTAAATTTGAAATATAGTTTAGACATTTTGTCCTTTTAAATACATTAAATCATGTTTTGAATTGGTCAAGTGTGTTATTAGTTTAAATTGATTTAAATTTTCTTTTATAGATCCTTAAGGCATAATCACAAAAAAGATCTAGTCCATGCAGATTCAATAGACAACATGGAATACCTGGTAAAATAGGTATAGTTAAATTATGGAACATGTTTGATTACATATTGATATTGCTTGGTACATTAATGATTTAAAATTGATTTATTGTCATTTTTGTATCCACCATCATTGCATTGATCTCATACTTTGAAACAAAAAGGAGAGGATGCCTGGATTCAACCTACAAACATGTGTTACTTTTAAATGCAGGTACTTGAGTTCTGTACATATAGATAGTTTTATATAAATTAAAATATGTATGTTTTGATGATTTCATTGATATTGCTTGTACCTTTTTGATATCAGGTGGTGTGAAGACCTACTTCATTCTAGCCACGAGTTTGAGATGTTCTTGAGATGGCATATCCAAATTTTGTAAACATCATTTTGAGATGACATATATGTACATACATACTTACAAAATTAAACATACTCTATGTACTTCTATGTATCAAATCAATATTCTATATATTTAGGCATATTATGACCCCTTAAGACATCCCCTTAAGACGTTCTATTATGACCCTTTTAGACATCCCCTTAATTAACATGTTCTATTATGACCCCTTTAGACATCCCTTAAGACCCTTAAGACATTTAAAACCCCAAGTAAATTGTAACATTACCTATCCTTAATTGTAATCTTATATTATATTTTATGATATTAAATATTTATATTATTTAATATATTATATTAAATATAATATATTAAATAATATAAATATTTAATTATATTTCTTTTATATGAATCATCCTCCTAGATCTCTAAATTGTAATAATAGCATGTAGTTCCTCCAAACTATCATGATGTACTTCCTCCCTTTCCCATGTAATAGGTGTACTTGTAGGTGTTAAATGGTTCCATCTTGGTCTCCTTATTGATGCATTTCTATCCTTCCACATAAATCTATATAGTATCAAAATATAGGTAATTTTATGGTTATTGAATCTCTCTTAATTGCTAAAGAATCCATTATGATTGAGGATGGGTGGATTATTATCTAGGATCACATCTTAAAAATCCTATAGAGGTCATGTGGTATGTTTTCTTAATACATATATTCCCATACAAACCTCTTTCCATGTATTATCAACTCGCCTATATGATAGACACCTTCCTAGATTTAAATTTCATACGATATATATGTACCCAAGTGTTTCCAATTGGAATTGCTATAATTATACTTTTATGGCATTCTAGATATTCAAAATAGTTTTCATAAATCTACCAAATAGACCCATTCTTGACATTGAACCTACATAATTTTAGGTATGTCCAATGAAAGATTAGGGTCTAGGGTTCATAAATTTCAAATGCTTTAGTGTTTGGGTTTAGATTTTATAGTTTAGGGTCTAGGGTTTAGCAAACTTAGGGTGAAGTTTGGGTGGCCCTTGGCATAATTTAGACTTGCAAGTTAGTGTCATTGGAATCAATTTATCGTGTTTAGATTTACAAATTTGTTAACTAAATTTGCAAACAAACATCAAGATAAACTTTATGAATTTTAACCATTCTTTAACATATTGATTTCTAATCTAATTATAATTTAAATTGAAACTAAAGTTTAATATATATTTTTTTCCATACAAAGCAAATAAAATTTAAAACATTTAAGCAATCAAATGATTTTTTTTAGCTCGAAATTACCTAGTTTTCATAATCAAAATGATTTGTTCCATTCCAATTTAGGGTTTTAACAATTTTTTTGTTCCAATTCAATTTAGGGTTTCAGTTTTAAACAATTAGGTTTTAATGAAATTTTTTCGTTTCAATTCAAACTAGGGTTTTCAAATTCAATTTTTTTCGTTTGATTTGAATTCAGGGTTTCAAAAAGCTCGATTTGGATTTGTAAATGCAATGTTTTATTTCATTTTGATTTCTAGGGTTTTGAAATGCAATTTTTTTTGTTTTGTTTCAATTAGGGTTTTAAAATCAATTTTTGGGTTTAATTGAACAATTTAAGATTTAAAAGTTAAATTTTATTTCTAAAACACAATTCGAGGTTTTTTTTTCATTTTTATTAAAAAACATTTAGGTTTTATTGCAAGTTTTCGTCTATTTTTACAATTATTGAATTCTACTATAACAGTTAAAAAAATGATTAAAACGTGAAATAAATTAAAAAAAAACATGCTAGATTAACTTATTTCTTTCAAAATTTTAATTAAAAATTAAAAAATGCAAAAAAATGGCATTTAGGTGGGGTACCTATAGCTGGTCGTGGGGTCGTTGTCGCCAACACTCGGGGTCCTGTCCGCAGAGCAATGAAAACTATTTTTTTAAATAAATAGCAGTATAAAACGGGATCCTGATTTATAGAACTTGGGATCCCTTTATCTATAAATCGAGATCTCGTATTTTATAAATTGGGATCTCATGTATTATAAATCAGGATCCCGTTCTATTTCCATTGGTTCGGAGTCCAATGGGAAACGGGATCCTGATTTTTAAAAAGCGGGATCCCGCTTCGTCTCAGGCTCGGGATCCCGAACCGTAACGGGATCCCGATTATTAAATTGGGATCCCATTTCCTCGATGCCAATTTCAATTTTTTGGTTAAGGGAAAAAACTTCCACATTTCGTGGACTCAACTTTGTGCACTTACCTGTGGTCATAGATGTCTTGATACCAAGGTGAATTGGGACCAACAAGCTCACAAACCATTTCTGACTCAAGAATATCATACGCATGAACCAATAGTTGTTCCACTAAGAACTCAAATTGTGACACATTGTTGGGAGTGTCTAATAGAGATCCAATTGTAGCCATTGCATCTACTGCCTTGTTTTGTTCCTTGGGAATTTTCTCAAAAGTGAGCATGTGTGGAAATATGACTGAAAGCTATCAACCATGCATTTATAGGGCATCAACTTTTCATCCTTAGTGTCATATTCATCATTGACCTAGTTGATGACCAACTAAGAATCTCCAAAGGATAAAAGTGTTTTTATTTTCCATTTGATAGCCATTTGAAGTCTTGTGACAAGTGCCTCATATTTAGCAACATTTTTTGTAACTGAGAAAATGATTTGGAATGACTTAGGAATGGAGTCCCCTTGTAGTGTGATGACCAATATACCTACTCCTGAACCATGGCCAGTATGAGACCCATCAAAATAGAGCTTCCAAGGTGATTTAGGATCCACATGAAAGATGGACTCATCGGGGAAGTCTGCTACCAAAGGATGATCACCTTTCACGGGTGCATCAACGAGTTAATCAACTATCACCTATCCTTTTATAGCTTTTTGTTCTACGTATTATATGTCATATTTACTCAGTATCATAACCCATTTTTCCAACCTAATTAATGCTACCCTATTGAGGAGATACTTCAATGGATCAATATTTTCCACTAGTTGTGTCTTGTGGTTCAACATGTAATCTCTTAACTTTTGAGTGGTGAAGACAACTACGAGACAGGCACACTCTATGGGCATGTAGTTAAGTTCATATCTGACCAATGTGTGACTGATGTAGTATATAGCTCTTTCTTTCTCATCATGATCATTTTGTGCAATCAATTCCCCTAGTGTTGAAGTGGTTGCAGAAATATACAGAATCAAAGGTTTTCCTTCAATGGGTGGCATTAGGATAGGTGGTGTCAATAGATATTCTTCAATCTGTTGGAACATCGCTTGACATTTATCATTCCACACAAAGGGGATACCCTTACACAACAGATATTGAAAAGGTTGGAATTTGTTTGCTAGTTGTGCAATGAAGCGTCGAATGGATTGTTATCTGCCTTGCAATGTTCTTAGTTCACTAATTCCTTTTGGTAGAGGCATGTCCAATATTGCTTTCACTTTAGCGCGATCAACTTCAATGCCTCGATGAGAAACTATATACCCCAAAAAATTTCCTAAAGTCACACCGAGCACACACTTCTTAGGATTCAAACAGACCTTGTACTCTTCTATCCTTTTAAAAAAATTATCTAGCACTTTGAGGTGATCATGCTATGTGTCAAAGACTTTTCCAAGAGGCCATCCACATAGTCTTCCATTAGCGTGTGCATGAGGTCATGAAATATTGTTGTCATGGCTCATTGGTATGTGGAACCTGCATTTTTAATGCCAAAAGGCATAACGTTCCAACAATATGTACCCCAAAGACAAGTGAATGTTGTTTTGTGCTAATCTTCTAGGGTGATGCGAATCTGATTATATCCAAAGAAACCATCCATGAGGGACAACATCTCATACCCTGCTGTAAGATCCACAATGATGTCTATGTTTGGTACTGGAAAGTCATCCTTTGGGCATGCCTTTTTCAGATCATGGAATTCTATACAGATGTGTATTTGTCTATTTGGTTTAGTGATAGGCACAAGGTTTGAAATCCAGTCAACATAGTCTATTAATCTTATGAAGCCTACATATAGTAACTTCTTGAGTGAGCAGCTTTTACTAACAAGGAAATCTGTAGGTGCATCTTATGTAACTTTTTCCTGACTGGTTTAGTGTCTGGTAGTAAAGGAAGATGGTGCAAAACAAATGTTGGATCCGATCCTAGCATATCGGTATAGGACCATGCGAAATTGATCTTACATTCTACAAAGAACTATTGAAATTCAAGCTTTTCTTCTTCTGTCAAAGATGCTGCAAAGAGAACTATTTTGGGATCCTCTATTGTGGCTATATTAACTTCTATGGTGTCCTCAATGAGCATTGCTGATTTTTCTTGTGTGATGGGAAGAAATTCCAATCCTCCATCCTTGGGCACCTAGGAAAGGTTTCCACCCTTGGATACATCCTTTATTTTTACTTTTGTATCGTCAGAAGGTGCCTTGCAGTTTTCTCCTAAAGACATGTCTTTTTTTATTTTATTTTTATTATTTTTGTGACTGGAGGATTGCATAGTCTCCCCAAAGTATGTTACAGAATCAAGATCTATAGTGAACCAAACTTTATGGTCCCCACTTGATATTCCTTCATGGAGTCCCCTGAATTCTGCAATAGCTTCAACATTCTAAAAATTTTCCATAGTGTGTGGGCCTTGTTGATCCAAGTCAATTAGTTGTGGGTAGAGAAGGGAGATATCGTCATCAGTATTGGAAAAAGGAGGGGATGATACAGAAAGCATGCAAACTGATGCAGAAGGGGTAAAGACAGAATTATCATCCTCAAAGTCCTAGTTGGATTCCATCCATTCTTCATCTTCATTAGCTTTGGGAAAATCAAATTCATTGGAAAAATAGGTGACAAATTGATGGGAATCATGGTCAATAGTGTCAAGTGGCCAGTCAAACGAGTTAGAATCATGGTCAATAGGGTTAGATGGCTAGATAGACAAGTTGAGATGATGGTCAATAGGATTAGATGATGGTTTAGGTTTGTCATCATCACGAGGCCAAAAGAGTCTTACCCATTCCTCTCTTTTCAATGGCAATTTAGGAGGGTCTTTAGGAAGTTCAACTTTAAAAATCTCTTTGAATCTTTCATCAAATGAAGGCTCGCCAGGTTCTAGAAACATTTCATCAAGGCCATAATCACTCAAGGATCTTTGAGAACCAAATTCCCACTCATGTGAGTCAGTTTAGGTAATGGAATCTTCGATTGTCTAGACACTTTTAGAAACATTCATGCTCTTACCTGAAAGCACATTGGTACGTGGCTCATCAGTTTCAATTATCCCAAACCCTAACCCTAAATACTTTGGTCTTGCAAAAGGAATTATAGGTTCCTTTCTTCCCATCTTGTCTTTTCCAATGCCACTAGTTCCATCATATCCTTTTGCCTTCATTATGTCATAACCTTTGCAATATTGTTGTACAGGTAATGGGGATGGGTCTTTTGAGTCTTTGTAAATCCAAGCTACTATGTCTTCAATGTGTTCTTTGTCCAGTTCTCCCCATTTTGTAAAAGTCATTTTCAAAGTAACTTTAAAAATATCTTTAGGCTCTATTTTGAAACAAGGCCTACCATAAGCTTTTGGAGATTTGGGTATTTTAGTGATACAATAGGTCATGTTCAACTTGTACTCTCTACAACCTTGGTCCTGGATCTTGATATTAGGGGTAGCACTTGGGATGATGGTAGAAGATGGTATTGTGGAAGACAAAGGAGTGGATGTGGATGCTTTGGCGAGTGTGGATAGGTCGATGTATTTGGAAGAAGTGGATGTTGAAACTTCACATTTAATTGACACTTGATGTTCTGAAATACCTCTAAAATTGGTGTAATACTGGAAGGGATCAGGATCGCCAAGTATGGTAATTTTGATGCCATCAAAAGGAAACTTCAAGCATTGGTGGTAAGTGGATGATATGACCTTTAAGGCATGGATCCAAGGTCGAACAAGTAAGATGTTGTATGGTAGTTCAAGATCCAGGACTTGACATGGTGTATCTACAATGACCAACCCCACATGGATAGGAAGTGTGAGAATGCCCCTAGAGGAGCGTTCCTCATCATCGTAAGCCTTTATGACAATGTTTTTGGTTGCATCTACACAAGCATAAAAGAAGCCTAGTGCTTTGACCAATTTTAGGGAGCATATATTCAATCCTACTCTGCCATCTACTAAGACTCATCTAACCTTATGTTTATGGATGAAGACTTCAATATGAAATGCGTCATTGTGAGATGGTTTAGGTGAAGAATAGTCTTGGTCTGAAAAGGTTATGTGATGGGGAGTAGCCAAGTATCCAACCATGGATTTGAATTGGTTTACATCAATGTCATTAGGAACAGAAGACTCTTGGAAGGCTTTATCAAGTATGGCTTTGTGTGCAGGTGAGATGTGTAGTAGCTCAAGTATGGAGATTCGAGCGGGTGTTTTATCCAATTGGTCAATAAGATTAAATGGCCCTTTGGGTTGTGATTGTTTGGCAGAGGGACTGGGTATTGTGATATTTGGCTATCTAGCAGGAGAACCAAATATTGTGACTTTTCCTTGACGGGTGGTGACATTGCACTCTGGAGTCTTCTTAATGGTGAGAGTATTGACATGTTCATCAATAGCTCAGAGGTGATTAATGATAGGTCAACCAAAATAATCAAAAGTAGTGCGAGTATAATTGGCTCGATTATTACTCTTTGGACCTGACATGGAGGGGTTCCCTAAACCATGATCCTACAGTGGGTTTTTATGAATTATATGGTTCGAGTTTAAAGAAAATTGTTGTTTGTCTAGTTCAATGGTACGATTTTCAATAAGATCATGTATGAGATTTCTTAATTGTCTATAGGAAGAAGTTTTATGCCCTTTTTCTTGGTGGTAATCACATAATGCATTATCATCCCACCAAGATGGCTTGAACTACCCTGGGTCATATGGTTTAGATTCTAACAATGTGATGATGTTGTTTTGGAGGAGCTTCTTAATGACAACTTCAATTGATTCATCCAAGGCGGTGTATGTGCATCTCTTTGGAAATTTTTTGGTTTGATGTGGTTTCCCTTGGTCCTAATTGTTCTGGATGGAATTTTCTATGGGTGTTGGTGTGGTCAATGGTGCATTTTTGGGTTGATCTCCTCTGAGTGTGATTGCAGGACCTGTTGTGTTTACTGCTTTAGTGTCAACAACGTCATCATTAGTGATGTGTTTTTTTTTTTACCCAATATTTGTTTGTCATTAGGTGGGTTAGGATTTGTGTTCTTGTTGCCATATTTGAGTTCTCCTTTTACAATTAAAGCCTTTTTGAGCTAAACTCCTTTTTCGACAAGGTCTGTGAAAGTGGTGCAACAATGAACTTGCAAATTATATCTCAATGGACCAATGATGTTTTGGAAAAACATGTTTACCTTTTCCTTTTCTAGTATCTCGACAGGGCATCAACTTTCCAGACCCCGCCATCTTTGGAAAAATGGAATGAAGGTCTCACCAATGTCCTCTTGAGTAGTCGTACATAAATTGGCAATGGTAATGTCGGTGTCAATGTTATAGGCGTAATTTTCTACAAATTTATTAGCAAGTTCCTCCCATGACTTTATTCCTTTGGGAAAAGTACCAAACCATTCAAGTGTAGGACCCGTGAGACTTCTGGGGAAGAGTCTCATCAAATACGTATGTTCATATGTAACGTCCATGCAATTGGTTGTAAATTCTCTTATGTGCTCAAGGGGATTTCTCTTGCCTTTGTGTTAGTGACTCAAATCTACACCCTAAATACCAAGCTGTGAACAAACTTAGTAGATTTGGATGTAACATGGGACTGCTTTTAGGTTGTGGGTGTCCTATTCAAAAGCATACCTCCAAATTATGGGTTGGCTTCCCCTTTTGATGCCACTTAACTACCAATTTCTGAGATAGAGGGTAATAATTGCATGAAAATGAACCTAATACTGAAAATACCTAAGGTGATACACCAAAACAACTAGGACCTGATAACAACCTATCACATTCAAATCAATATCATTAAACTTCATTTACACAACTCACTTTCCAATGCATTTTACATAATTAATTTATAAGGAGGTCTATAAACAAGTCTTTCAGAAGGGAAATAGAGGTTTCACAACTAACAACATAACTTATAACCTGTTAACATACATTTTCTGCTAAATAGATGCATAAGCATGAGACAAGTTTGCAAGGAAAGATGAATTTTCACAAGACAAACTGATCAATCATTAATAGCCTACCATGAAACATGAAAAGAGAAGATAAAATGCTCTATTTTATTGATTCAAAGTGCTTACTGTATTACAAGTCCATCTGAGTTACAATACTACTCCATGAAAAATAGCTCCAAAACAAAGCTATCCTACTACTAGAAAGAAAGAACTAACTCCAAAAATGCCCAAAATGAACATACTTAAGCAAAAATACCACACAACTCTCATTCCTACCCATCTAGAAGGTTCTAGTTGGATGAGGCACAAAATCCAAAAAAAAACCTTCCAAAATCACTCCAAAAGGCCTCCAAAATGGTGAAAATTCAAGCTCATACTCAAGTTGAATGCTAAAAGTGTGACAAAACTCCCTCCAAAGCAGCACATGTTTCTCCAAAATAGTCAAATACTTCACCTCCCACACTCTCCTCATGTCTGCAATTCAATCATTTTGTCTCCCAACCTTGACTCATGCAATATGTGTGTTTTGGAAACACAAGACTCCAAAAAGGCATTAAAGATAATAAATTGATTGGGTGATTCATAATACATCACTTAATCAAGTTATTTTACATTTCAAAGCAAAATATAAGAGGTCCCACAATCAATATGAATTACATTACATTTGCAAGTGAAAATTACCAAAGTGATTAGCAAATCACTGAAATGATATTTTTATGTTTTGAAACAAATGAAAAAAACAATAATTAAATGTCATAATGCTTTCAAAAGCATTAACAAGATCATAATTCCTCCAAGGCACTTGATCATTTTACCTTTTTTCAGTCTACACTCCAAGGCCACCTGTGGTCAACATTCTTCTGATTTGCAAAGGCAAAATAAAAGGATCAAGTTTAGCCTATATGGCTGACCTCCACACTTCTTAGAAGGGAATATTCTAAGTGTTCAAGGCATTAAGGCACTCATGATCAAAATTTCAAAGGCATGACCTATGACTTGGCACACTCCATATGTTTGTTTGAAACACTTAGCAACATTTGAAACAAGGAATAGACTTAAGGCATAAAATGCCTAAGTCATGAACCATACCATTCGGCCACCATTATGTATTAACATGAGCTTCATTTTTTTAAAACATGGGATAAAAATCCCACTAGCATCTAGAAGGGTCAAACCCTAATCATCAAAAGATAAAAAAAAATTGAAAAACACCATCATTTTCTCCATCGAGCACTTGGCAGAGACATGTTGCCGCCAGGGTTTCACTTGCACACACTGGAAATGGAAGTTTTGACTATTTTTAGTGGCATTTTTTTCTAGGAAGTGTATAGAAACACAAGTAAATGCATTTATTTGACACAAATCTTCATCTTTTTTACTTCTTTGGAGCTCCTCCATTGATTTTAGGTTGCGGCCTGTAGCATCCTTTGTTGAACTTTGTTTCATTTTTTCTCTCTGTTGGTGTTCACTTCTCACAGCCACCATGATTCAGTTATGAAGCTTGAATAAAGGGTCCTTTTAGTAACATAATGCTTGGAAGTTTGAAGGAAAAAACATAAAAGTTCTGGTAAGCTTCAAGTCAACTCCATTTCTTCTAGCATTTAGCAAACAAAAGTTATTTTTTTAGTCTCCAACTTAAAGATAAGGCATAAAATTCTTATTTTCTTTCTGCATTTTCTTTGAAAGAAGAAAACCAAATCTCGTGTTGTGTCATTTTGAAGAAAACATAGCCATTAAGGTCATGGTTGTAGATAGAAGAATGGATTTTTTTTGTCATTTTGAACCTGCATTTGTACCATCACTCTTTGATTTACTTTTTAAAAAACACTTCAAATGCCTTTTGTGTTTGAACCCCAAGTGGGTTTCTCCAAATTGCAACAAAATGGTGTCTCTGTGAGCATATACTGGGTTTTGCACATTCATTTCTTGTTTTAAATATCTTACAAACCCTCCTTAAAATTCGGTATTTGCAATTTTAAACGCAAACCCATATGGGTTTTAGTGTTTTTGTGAAGAAACTTACTCTTTTATGTCGTGGCCATGAGAGCTTACATTTTTTTATCATTTTTGTATCTGTAAAAAGAAATGCTCCATTCGACCCCCATTTTTGCATTTTGGGGTTTTTCTTCTGTTTTTTGTTGATTTTGGGAGTTTCAGTTATGAAAAAATCATGAAATTCCAATGGTCCATCAACTTCAGAAATATTCTCAAAATTTTCTGTTGCATTAGACTCTGAACTTTTGGCACTAACATCCATTGCATCTTTGAGAACCCTATTCGTGTGTTGCACTATTTTCTCATTGCTATCATTTTCCTGACCCTTCAGTTTTCCAGTTACATCTGCAGACTGTCCTACTAGAAACTCTTGTGATTGAGATGTGCAAGAAGCAAATACTTCGTTCCTAGTATTGCTTGATTGATCAGTCAACTCTCCATTGTGAATAGAAGGCTTATCCACTAATTTTTTTGGCAAGTTATTACCATCTTCTACACTACATTGTTTTTTCCTCAAAATGTCCTTATATGGAGATAGTTTAGAGACACTTGTTGATCTATTAATCTTATTTATCTTTTGAGATGCCAAAATTTGCCCATTTGAAGAGGCTTATTTTAACACAAATTCACTGGAGTACATTTCCAGAAATCTATTTACAAACTGGCTAAGTTCTCCATCATGTCCATTATGGATAGATATTTGATCTTTATTGGGAAATCCAAGAGATGAAACCCCAGCCTCAGAACGCAACAATCCAATAGAACCATATTTTCTTGTCAGATGGTTTCCCATTTACTTCCAATAAGACTAGATCAGAAATCACCTCCTTTCCATGTCCCATGGTCTTTCCTTCACTATTTTCATGACTTACATTACTAGATGAAGAGAATAACAAAGAACTTGAGCATGGCTTAAATATTAGAGAAATTTTTGGTGAGGTTTTCTCCCACAAGGGAGAAGGCTACTTAGCTTCAAAAGTTATATTTTGCTTAGTTGTATCTCCTTTCTTTGAGTCATTATTACTTGAACGAATATAATCAGGTGAAATAATTCCATCGTGCAAATTCACCAGATAGCCATCCAAACTACATTTTGTGTCGGGAGAACTCACAACCTTATTGGTATTGATTAGCTTACCAGATGGAGATAAGCATTTCTTATTTTTGGAAGGGAAAAATTGATTTCCAAGAGGTCAAGTGACTTCCTGCAAGTCATCATTTTCAAGGTTGACCTTATCTTTGTGCATTTAGCATGTATGCATGGCATAGCATAGTTAGCTACCTTCACTACTTTTGCTTTGAATCTGTTTATTCTGAAAGAAAAATTCTATTGTTGCACTCAAATACACTCTCCAAAATGACTGAGATCTTTCGTGTATAGTCCTAATTGCTTCTCATATGACTCATGATTGTGACATATGTCCATGTACTTGATATTCAACATTGTGCATCATGACTGCTGGTTTCCATTTCCTTAAACAAGTTGGTCATATGGTTGATATCTGCATTTTCTCTTGGTGATCCACTAACTCATAGCTCCTTTGAAGAACTGACTTGCAACCCTTTGCTAGCATCTGATGGTAATGGAAAACTTATTTCTAATGCTTCATTATCATCCTCTTGTTTGGAAAACTGAACCATATGATTATTAATGTTTGTGCAACAGCATTCTTATTACACAAGAGATCACCAAGATTTGACATTGGTGCATAACAAAGTTTCTCTTTTCATGTAGTCCCTTTAATATGTTTCAAAGACTATGCATGTGCTCTCAAGTTGTAAGTTTCATTGGAAGCCTCCCTCTTTTGTATTGATATATCAATTAATGGCATATTACTTTACTTCCTTTTTATTATGCTCATTAAAAGTTACACTTGTAAGTTGTGAAAATTGACTACTTCCCCCATTTCCATCAATAAGTTATTGTCAACTGCATATATCACTTATGGAGGTAATCCTTGGGTCTGAGTAACTCAAGAAAATATAGATAAAAGTTGTGGTTGATCATTATGTGACATTGAATAGGGCAATTGAAAATTTTTACTACCCTTCACTTTCTTCTTCATCAGTGATGTAATCTCTTGTGACCATCTCTTGTTTTCCTTCAGTAAATTCAAAAGACATTTGTCTTTGTTTTTGTCCTGTATGACATGATTGGAATGCTTTCAAGATTCTCATATTCATAATCTAGAAAATGCTACATGACTTTCATTTATCTCATTTTATGATATGTTTAACTAAAGTCCTCAAGGAATAATGATGAATGGCCTTAGCTTAAGCATGTTTACCCCTTCACACGCATGAGGGCAGAAAGTCATGGATCCTTTGATTTTTTCATTTCACTCTTCTGGCCATGATCTCACAGGCAGATTACAGAAAGCAAGTAGCCATGTTCCTTTGCTATGAAAAACAAGTATGCTCTATCATGAATACCTTCTCATACTAGTATGTGATACTAGCGTCTCATATCATTCATGCATTAACTTTAGTAGCAGTGCCTCATGCTTTCATCACCTCTGAGAGATTGCACTAAAAGTTGTATTCATGAGTCAAGACTATGAATTTATATATGATGCCATTACCTTGAGAAAAAGCAACTAAAAACCCTCATGCACCAACTATTATATAATATATGTGGCTGAAAACATTTTGTTTGCCTCCAATGATAAGCATTAGTAATTCAACGTCATAAAAAGAACTTGTACCCCCTACAGGCTGACATTATATAACATTGTCTACTCACTTTGATCCTAGTGGGAAGACAAATGTCACCTATGTCGGTGACCTGAAATCTCACTATCCTATGTGATGTGTGGTTGTCCAATAGGGTTAAGGTGAGAGGGACTTGACAATACTTTGGATTGCTCCCTCATTATTTAAGAGATGCATAATTGAACTTGATGCATCTTTTGAATCCGATATGAAAGTTGATCAACTGGTGTGATTCCATATTGATTTAATGCATTGATAACATGTATATCTTTGATCAAGTTTCTCAATTTCTAGTTTCTCTCAAAGCATGTTGAGCTCTACCCTTGTGGGAGCCACATTTTCCCCACATGTTGTATTTAACTGAATTAGAATAGTAACCAGGCTTGTCCTAAATCTGCACATGAAGCAAACAAGTTAGAAAAATAGATGCATATTTTGGATGTGTGTGATGACTTCATTGTTTTCTAGGACATCCAAGGTTTGCATACTTATTTAATGCACTTAGGAATCAATTTATACATGCATAGGTAGGTGTTCATGTAAGGTTTGAGATCTTTAATTACATAGAGCATTCCTCTAATGTCATTTTTTTTCCAAATGCAAGAGCTAGGAGCACTATGGAGCTGGGAAGGACACAAGCAGCTTGGGGGTAGAAGCAGAATGAAAGGACACCTTCAAAACTATTCATTCCCAAGCAATGACTAGTCTCCACCCTTATATGCACATTCTATTTGTTTACTTATTCATGTATAAATTATTTCTTTATTTTCATTGAATAAGTAAAGTTAGTCCCTTGGCTTACACTTCATGATTATCAATAAAGATTACATTTGTACACATATGATTCTCTTTTCTCATTTGTTGTAATTCCAACATTGGAATGAAAATGTAATCTGTTTCTTTTGACAATCTTTTTTATGCATATTGAACTTAGCAGATTATGGTTTATCTTTTAAATGTTTAAACAAACAACACAAAAAGAATAAACACTAAACCTGATTTCAGCTTAAAGCTAAAATCAGGTAACACTTTGTACTTGGAGAAGTTGGGTACCACATATCCTGGAGGGAACGATGGCATGTACAAACTCATGTCAAATGGGTATGGACATAAGTCATAGGACATGTGATTCTTTTTGTGGGATAATTGCATGTTCTCCATTTATTTTTGCAAGGTCGCAAGTTGAGTTGTGAGTGCATCAATTATAGGGTTGTTTGTGGCGTCACACATGCTAGTAATGGGTATTCCATGAGTTCCCATTTGTTGTGAGTATGTGTTCTAATTTGGGATGTATTGCTGTGAAATGTATGATGCATTATGGTTTTGAATTTGTTGGTATTGATAATTTTGAATAGGAATATGTTGTTGTGTATGGACGTGTGACATGTATGTAGGAATGTGAGTTCCAACAGTGTTGGTCTATATTTGTGGAATATGTTGTCCTTGAGTATTTCGATGCCCAAATGGAGTCATGTGTTGTGTTATTTGGTTACCTTGTCCAAATTGGTAAATGTGGCCATGTGGAATGTTTGTGTGTTTCCTTTGGGGGATATGAGTGTTGGTATTGATTTGTGATGAAGTATTAACATTGGATTGAAGTCCTTGAATGGTCATTCGTCGTTTATTCCTCCCAAAGGGGTTCAATGAGTTTGCTCCCATGGCATTAGTTGAGGACCCAATTAAAATATTTGATGATATCATTCCCATAGCACTAGATGAAGATCCAAAAAGGTTTGATGAATTTGTCCCCATTGTATTGGTTGAAGATCCAAAGGTAGCTCCAATAGTTTGTGACAAATTTGTTTACATTTGTGGGATAGATTATGATGTGGCTTGTGATATGGTTGATGTTCCCACAATAGGTGTTTTTTTATTGTGTTAGATGTGTTTTGAGTGGAGGTGCCCATGGAAGTAGCATTGATGATGTTTTTGGCACTTTGTGTTGTGGCACCAATGAGAGTATGATTTGCATTATGTTGTGGTGTTGGAAGAGGTTGATTGGTGTTAGAGGTATTGTTTGTATTATGATCGGGAGATGTTGCTTTGAAGGTGTTAATGTCAAACCCTCATGGAAATTTAGCCCCTTGGTGTAAAATCATGGCTATATATCTCTCTAAATCTTGCAAGAGTAATTCCTCTACAAATGAATCAACGTCGGAGTTTTGGGCAGTAGCTTCTAAGTCTTCCATGAATACTTTTTTGTTTCCATCCCTACGTATAAATTTTTCAAAGGGATTGTGTGATGAGGATGCCATGTTCATGTCACTAAAAGGGTTTATGAAAGATGTTCCCCTATCTGTGTTTAAGTTCATGTCATTGGAAAAGTTGCAAGGATTGTTGCCTTTTCCAAAAGGGTCCATTTGTCTTCGTTTCCTTTGGAGCCTAGTCTCAACCATATAAGAATTTTCTCAAATGAGGAGGATGGATGATAGCCAAATCTATGAATTCAAAGGTATGACACTATTTTTTTTTGAATTTTTGGAATAAGGGATGCAAAGTGATAATGAGGATTACAATGAATGGTGGAAGACTAGTGTTTTAAGGTATGACAATGCAAATGCAAAGGTCTAAGGTGCAACCAATTTTGATGAACTTTTAGGAAAATTTTACTAACCAATCAAAGCTTGGTCAATGTCTCAATTTGGATTATCAAAGTACTTTTTGGTAGGACTAAATGAAAGGAAAAGGTGACAAAGTGAGGTTTCCTAACTAGACTTATGAGTCAGAAAGGTCTCACAAAAGGACAATGACTAAAGGAATTGATTTTGACTTAGTCCAATGATAACCTACTTTTGAAGGAAAATATTTTGCAAAGTATGGCAAGTTCCCTATTCTAAATTCTATAAAAATGAGGACCTAAGAGCTTGTTTGTGCTAGAAATGATGATGGATCCTAAGATTCTACTCAAAATTTGCAAAGGTGGACTTATGGTAAAATGCAAGCTAGAGGATGCAAAGATGGGTGATTTGAGCAATCCTTCTTTTGGTTTTGAATAGAGGCCACTGGAAAAAGATGTTTGGCAACAAATTAAAAAAAATTGGTCTCAGGTTTTGGATAGTGATAGTGATTTTTCTAAATGTCAAGAAAATGTGTTGTTTAAGGCATCAAATGTGTTGCTGTGTCTCAAATATGTTTTAGTTCCAGCAGATGTGTGGTTTTAGATTGTAGATGTGGTTCAACAGATCAATTGTGTTGTACAATGAAGTAAATGTGGTGCACTACAGTCAGATGTGTGGGTTAAGATTTTAGATGCAGTTCAAAAAGTCAAATGTGGTGTTTTGTAAGGAAAATGTGTTTTAGCAAAGGTAGATGCATTTTTCTAGTTGTCAAATGCATTGCAGAGGGTCTCGAATGTGTTGCACGGAGCTTAAAGTCTAGTTTCTTTGCAATTTTTGGAAGATTTTTGAGATTGTTTCAGTTTGAATGTGTTGTTCCATATTTGTGAAGGATTTTTAAGTGTCCATTGATTCAGAAAATACTTGGAAAACACATGATTTTGTCTTTGAATGCTGAAACAAACACAATGAATACAAGCATAACCCTAGGGATGGCAAGGACTATATCCATTGGATTCCCACTTGGATTCCTCCAGTCGTACTTATTCTTAGTAGGTGACTTAGAAGCTTGGACACATTGGCTCCCCTCCATGGCACTCACTTCTCTGGGTAAACCAAGCTTTGAGCCCTCATAAATCTCCCATGACACTCTCTTCACCTCTACTAAGAATTGTGAGAACACGGGATGGCTTCGCAACAACCGTTGTTGCACCAGTAAATAGAAAGGGTTTTTTGGAAACTACACAAAAGGCTTTCAGTTCAGGCATCCATTCAAGTGGCTATGTGTGAGGCAAGATAAACTTTTATGCATAACAAATTGCACTGTAATCCTAAGTTTTCCATTAGGATTCACATTTGTATACCGGTTAGGAGTAGCTCGGCTAAAGAGCTTCATTGCCAATTTGAGTCGCCTTGGGGTGAGTAATTTTTTCCACCAAGGAAGACCCAATTCCTAGAGTCAATAACAATTTCTCTTGCACCTTGGATCACACAAGTGCGCAAGGGGAGAGGATACTTTTATTATTGAATCAGGGTTACACAAATTGAAAACACTTGTTCATTTTAAATCCCAAATTGAAATGTGGGGGTGGTAAAGTAACAACCTCTTAGTGTTTTTGTTTCTCAAGATCGCACAAAGCGCAAGAGAATTGCATACACTTAAGAGGCTATCACTACACCACTAGACACATAACACACTTGTTCATTTTAAACCCCAAAGTGCTGTCATAATAGTGGTTTACAATTCCTGAGAGGAACGAATTTTAGCTGAAATCACATATTTTTAGAAAATATAATGATTTAAGCCTTAAAAAGTTCCATTTTAAGGATTCCAATTGAAGAGGGTTTGATCAAATCACCTTAGATCAAACTCCATTGGATAGAACCTCGCTAGTTTTAAACCATACCTATAAATGCGTCTCCTTTACACCTATCAAAATGCTGATAAAAAATCACTTTTGATTTAGCTTTTGGGGATCAAATGAATTCATTTAAAATTTATTTCAAATTATTTATGGTATTCCTCGAACAAGCTATCCAATGAATATAATTTTAATATGTTTTGGTTTTGTTATGTATTTTTTTAAGTTTTATTAAACATAGGTTTTTCATCGAAAAGTGAATTTCTTTGTCCTTCACATGTGGAAAAATAGAATATTATCAAAAAAAAATTGAAAAATATGAGTGCACCAGATATTGAAGTCCTTGATCCAACAAAAAAAATTAAATTAAATTTTGACATATACAAAAAAAGTTACGCGTTATACGGTCGCGCTGTGTCTGAAATGTAATTTGTTTCACTTTGAAACTTGATTAAGGGAAAAATATTCAATAAAAACTATCTAACCAAGTGGAAGCACTAGATATCAGAGTTACAAATCTAAATTTGAAAGAATTAGAATTTTATCCTTCATGGAAAAAAAGTTATGCGTTATATGGTGTGCGTCACTTTTTAAAAATGTTATTTTCTGAAAAAAATCAATTTTCGTGGGAGATGGAAAAAGAAGTGGAATTTGATTCCAAAAATTTTGAAAAAAATATTTTTAGAATCTGTAGACAAAATTTGATGAGACTCTAGTTTGCACCATCTTCAAATTCCTCACAGTTTAGCTGCTATAGGTGCCCGAATGTGAAGATTTAGTTAAAAATAATAATTTCAGTGTCCAGTTTGGCCAAAAATTGTAAACCACTATTATGGGATCACCTCCCATTTAGTGTGAGACAAAAAATGTTCATTTTAAGCCAATGCTATGAAAATGCATGTATATTTTAGCCTTAATGAGTTTCAATGCAATTTTTGTTCATTTTAAACCCATGAGTGAATATGCATGTTCATTTTAAACCCATGAAATGTGAATGCAAGTTGTTTGTGATTGTTTGTTTGCTTTAGGATTCTAAAAGAATTAGAAAATCATCAACAAACAAAGGTTAGCAACTCCTTCTAGCTTGCCACATGTTGTAACCAACAGATTAGTAACCTCAAAAAAATCCCTAATCTACCAAACTGAAAGAAGAAATTTGGAAAATTCTTTCAAAAACCGAAAGAAAAAATTTACCAGGCAAATGCATCGTTTTATAGAGCGAATGTGTTGCAACACTGTCAACACCCAAAAGCAAAATTTTACCAGGGAGATGTGTCGTTTTGCAAAGTGAATGCATTGCAACATTGTCAGCACCTAAAAGTGAAATTTTACCAGGAAGCTGTGTCATTCTGCAGAGTGAATGCATTGCAACAACGAATGCGTCGGTCAGGCCTGCAAATGCATCTCAGGAAATCAAATGTGTTGTTTTGTCTGTCAGATGCAGCTTGGAAATGCAAATGCATCGTTTCCAAAATCAAATGCATCATGACGCATCAAATGCAGCTCAAAATGTTGCAATTGTGGTGTTGCGTACCTGTACCTGCAAAAAAGATGAAAATCCATATGGAAATCTGCAAAAAAGAGTATTTTGGCATCGGGTTCACCAATGTAACTAAGGAAAAAAGTTAGGTTAGCATAAACTCAAATGCATAATCAAAACCCTAGCTAAAAATGAAGTACAATGGAGTAAAATAGCATAAGACAAAGAACAATCTCACCAAATGTCTTCAAGCCCTCCATGAATGACCTTCATTGCCCTTCTCCATTTTCTGCAATATTATGTTTTCCCTCAGATTTTTGATGAGCAACTATGACTATGTCTATGACCTAAGCAAATATTGAAGGATTCTATTCAAAAGCTACAAAATGTAAGTATGCAAGTATGAAGCAAGCCTAAAGTCTGAAGCATGAAATCACAAAGTCAAGAGATATGAAGTCAAGAGCATGAAGTGTGTCAAATGAGGCCAAAATTTCCTTTTTATAGAAAAGCCAATTTTGGATGAATGGCCAAGATTGAAAGTTGAGAGATGCCCTAAGATCAAAGATTGAAATTAAATGTGACAACCAGCAATTAGGGTTAGGGAAAAAATTGAAATGAAGGGTTGAGATTTGATTTTAGAAAAACTCAAATCAATGGACCAGAATGCATGTGACAAGGAGATATTAGGCATAGAAAAAGAGGCTGTTGTAAAATCACATAATAATTTAAAATTATTTGATTTAAAAGGTTGAGTCACCTTTTGAATTAAAAATTAATTTAATTCAAAAATAGTGGGGTCATGTGATAGTAAATAATGATTTTAAATTATTTACTTGGTGGGAGAAAAAGAAAAGTGAAATTTTAAATAAATGATTTTATTTAAAATTAGAAAAAGCCAAGGTGGACAATAATTAAATAAATTATAGAAATTTATTTAATTATATTTAAGAGGACATTAGAAATTAATGTTGTATTTAAATAATTAGGAGGAAATAGATAGGAAATAATAATTAAATAAATTTGGGAATTTATTTAATTATAGAGACAAGAAATTAGTGACGCATTTAAATAAATAAATATAATTTATTTATCTAAATAGTCAGGAGGAATAAAAGATGTGAAATAATTAAATAATTGAGAATTATTTAATTAATAGTCGAATTTGGACTATAGGACATAATTAAATATTTAATTATGTGAGAAGAAATATGGAGAAAATAAAGTTTGTAGGTCTAGGTCAATTTTATGTGTCTACACTTAGGGTTTGAATTTCATAGATTAATAAATTTAATTGCACAAAAATATACAAAAGTATATTTTGTAAAAAAATATATTTTACTTTTTGTTGAAAATCCATAAAATATTATAAAAATTACATTTATGCAAAATATTGATTTGGGGACTTTACAAATGATACAAGTTGTAGCAAGATTTTTATGAATCCTATTTTGCAATAGCATTCTAAGCATATGGATATCTACTATCATTTTCTCGTGTATAGTATAGAGGTGTGGGGTGATTGATTCAAAAATAAGTAGATAAATTTGGATTGGGTTGATTCTTAAGCTGGGAACATGTTCCGAGTAATCTTAAGTCTGATCACAAATTATTTTAAGAGATTGTCGCTAGAATGAATATATGGTGAGTGTGGTTGGAAGATAACTTGTAGGAATTCTTGGTGATCATATAAAGCATCATGATAGTGCTTATGGATGTATTAACTTATCATTTTTTATTTCACAGTAGTTTAAGCATTAATATAATGTTGAGTATTTGTGGTTGAAATAATTCCTTTAGTTTTTGACAAAGTAATTTTAAAGGTAGAAGATGATGTTGAAGTGTAGTCTTTCGCTAATAAAGTGTAGCAAGGTACATTATCTTAATGAATTCATCGTTGAAGTATATCTTTTGGATAACAAAGTACTATAGTGTGCATTCAACTAATGAAGTGGCATGAATGGCTATAGAAGTTGAAGGCAACTAATAAAGTCAAAAAATAGATTGTTGTAGCATACAACTTATTATTGAAGTGGTCAAATATTTTTTTGAAGTGTATGGGTGTGAATTTTGTATTTTAAGAGTTGATGTGGCCATTAACTTTGGAAAATATTGTGTGGCTTTATCTTGCTCATGTTGAATTTTTTGGGTGGTGAAATACAAAGTCCAAGCAAATCTGATTTTTTAACAACTATTAAAGGAGGCTAATAAAATAGTATTATTCTTACTATGTGGAAGATAAATATAGAAAACCTCTTTATATGACTATTGGAATTTTTGGGATGGTCAATTTAATAAATTCCTAGATAGTTGGGCAATTATAAATATCTAATTGTTTAACTTCGACAACAACCATTCATTTCATAGGGAATTTTGAGCAACCATAAGGGAGATAAAAGGGGAAATTTGAGACTATTTTAAGGTTCAAATAGCTCATTAAGTGCCTCTTTTATAAAATATAAACAAAATACAAGGTATTATTGAGTTTTATTATTTTAGGATCAAAGAGGAGGTAGGGGAGTGTGATTAAAAATTTGTAAAATTTCTAGAAGACCATATTGTGGTGTTGTAACCATCTTTTGGTGTTGATTAGTGATGGGATGTTGAATATATGTACTCTTCCTAGAGTTTTTTGTCAAGCTTTGATTTTATCTAGAAGAAAAATATTGTCATGTGTGATTTTTCCTTGTATGTGCTCTATTATTTTTAATCCCTTCTTTTTTTGGACTGCAAGAATTGAGTAACCCCTTATAAATTGCAATGCGCCTAGTAAACTTTTTTCATGTGACCAATGATGTTGGCATGACACACCCTCTGATACCACAAGGATAGGGGTGAGACTAGACCTCGTGACCTCTTTCCTACAGCATAATGATTTATCCAATCGAACTAGGCCCTCCTCCCCTATTTTTAATCCCTTCTTGTTATTCATTGTTGCATAGTATTTTATTAAGAGGAAGTGTGAGTTGACCTAGTAAGCTATAATTGATGAGTCATTGAGATCATAAGTTCAATGATTTAGGGATCAATGATGAGCTTGATTATGTTCCACCAAGCAACTACCAATGAGAAGTTGAGATGCTAAGAGTGTGGCTTGAGAAAGTGAAATTTTTATTTCTTACAAAGAGGAATATTGAGTTTGTTTGTTCATAAAAAAACTTTGATTAGTGTTCTATTTATTTCTTAAGCCTCAAGAAACCTCCTATTTAAATATTTTATAATGCTATATTTTTATAAAAACATAGAGTTTCAGATGAGAATTCTCTCTCTAGCTTATTTTTTATGAGATATCTAAAATTAGTGGGTCATGTTCATAGGAAGTACTTACTATTTCTATAATTTATCATTTGTAAGTTATCATTGCATCATAAATCCACTTTAAATACACAATTAGGTTTTAATAAATCAAAATAAAATCATTCAATGATCCTAAGTTGATATCCAAACAACTAGTGCAGAAAGAATTTTATCATTTATTAATTAGTATGAAAACCAAGTTTCCATTACTTCTTCTCACCCCTACTAGTGTAAAAGGAAGTGAACCCCTTCATTTGAAGATGCACTAATCCCAATATATTAATTTCCAAACATTATTATTTTCCATCCCACCCCCTCACCCAAAGGATCTTCTACTTCTTTTGATGCTTTATCAATTGATATATTTAGTTATTCTTATTGTGAGAACATTATCCATGATCCCTATGATGATGATCCCCATGATAAAAATTCTCTATCATTGATTTTACCTAGCTGGTATCCTTCTCGTGTTCATGAGATCCTCATAGATGACATGGACCTAGAAGAATTTAGCCCATTTTACCCTTTACCACAATTTTTTTTGATAACTCACATCATGACATTGATAAATCTCTACCGTCTAAGCATTCCCCTTTTGATATAGATCCAATTCATCCATTCATCAAACCATCATTATTCCTTCCTATCATTATTGTTTCCCCCATTGTTCCTACTTTCACATGACCCACCACTTTACTCTTCTATTAATCTTTAATCTCCCTTTGTGCCACTTTTCACTTCATCTACTATACATCTTCATTTCTATATGATCCATCACCTTTTCCAAGTGATACAACATTCTCATCTACCTCGTCCCTTCAACCAAGTGAACCCTTGTATCCTCCACTTCTAACTTATCATCTACATTTACCACTTCATCACACACATTGAACCATCATTATTCCTTCCTATCATTATTGTTTCCCCCATTGTTCCTACTTTCACATGACCCACCACCTTACTCTTCTATTAATCTTTAATTTCCCTCTGTCACTTTTCACTTCATCTACTATACATCTTCATGTCTATATGATCCATCACCTTTTCCAAGTGATACAACATTCTCATCTACCTCATACCTTCAACCAAGTGAACCCTTGTATCCTCCACTTCTAACTTATCACCTACATTTATCACTTCATCACACATTTTGACTAAGCATGAATAATTTTATAAATGTGATGGAATAACTTACACTTTGAGAAACCTATCATGATGTTTTATTATTTATATCTTTTAGATAGTATAATACTATCATAATACATTTATCATTTTCCCTCCACCACTTTCTATATCATTTAGATCACAACATTCTTAATTAGTATTATAAAATAATAAACACATTTATAATTTCCATCTACTTCCTTCTAGTGCTATCATTATACACCATATTCTCATCCTATAGAAAACCTTTCACTCCCTTCCCATATTACAACACACTTCCCCACTTTTCATCTACACATCCACCCTTACAAAAAACACTTTATTTTCACTACTTGTGAACCAACTCCTCCGTTATTCCCAATTTACAGCCTATTAAAAACTTTTAACCCCTCCTAGGTCAACACATTTTTCCTTAAATCCCTTTTCCACATTTTTCTTAATTCCTTTTTTATTCTAATTCTATTGCTTGAGCCTAGTCCTTTTTTATTCCAATTCTATTGCTTGAGCCTAGTCCCCTGTATTCTCATTATGTTTATTTAATTTAAAGACGTTATTACATCAATTTACAATTTCATTATTTAAATTTTCAAAAATTTAAGAAATATAAAGGTAGGTTATGTTTGTTTGAAAAGTTAGAAATTTAAGCTTAATATTTTAAGCACATAATAAAAAACAAAACAAAAAATTGTGTTAACATAGCAAGTATAAAAGTACAATAATTATCATATCAAGAAATAGTTTTGAGAGATGCACGTATTTCGCATATACAATTCAATTTTGATTCAAATCAATAAAGTCTAAGCCAAATCCTAAGAGGACGGAGCATTTGCGAGGTGTAAAATCATACTGAATAATAATTATTTCCATACACACTGTACTCTCAAACTTCTGGTTGTGATCCTCACTTATTTTCCATGGAGAATTCCGTTGTGCAGAGGGGACAAGTATTGTGGGTCTCAAGCCATGGCTGAATACACTCAGAATGGAATACATGTCGGATTTTACAAGGAATTTCAGAAACCTCTTCTCCCATTATAAACTCGTCCCTGCAAACTGCACAAAGAAGTCCATCGTCAACATGAAGAGCTGAAATGATTACAGTGGGCAGTGCCTCTACCATTTGTTTCGACTTTCTTTCATTCTCTATTATCTGCGTAATCCTTTCCACCACGGAATAGAAACTTCGAAAGGCCTCACGTATCCACTTAATATCGTCAGGGAATTCATCCTCGTGAAGTTCAATACAACGAAACTCAGAAAGTAAAGAATCATGACGGGTGATAAGCTGTTGCAGAAGACAAGGCAGAGCTTCACGGTTCATTAAGCAATCTGCCTGCATGAATACCTCTGTGGCGTCATTACGTAATTCCCCCATATGATGTTGGAGGCTTTTGCACCACTCTGCCAACACCTCCTCCTCATTCTCTTTGCAACCCATCTGCAGAGCCATTGCTTTACTCTACTGTTTTTCTTCTTACCACGGGTAGCAAATTAATGGAGTGAAAAGATTGTCAACTGGTAAGCAAATATGTGAATGGATTGCAATCCTCTTGATGTTATATAGTGAATGAAGCGTTAAAGGATTATTTCTTATTTCTTGTGGTGTCCCTTCAAAACAAGTGACTAGAATTAATCCAGATTCAAGTGAGTTTATGGACAAGTTTGTTTATGCTGATCCAGCTATACGAGCTTTTAGTTGGCGATGATTATATCAAACCATGCTGAGATTAGGATGAAGTGATCTTTGTTTAAATTATTTTTTTATCTTCACAATTTCATATATAGATGTGCTCCATAAGTCCTAATATGTCTACAATGATTTTGGAATGAGTGGGTAAATGTCCTTACGAATAAATTTGAAATTTGAATTAGAAAAGTAAAGGGTTTAGATTCATGAATGTAGAATGAGGAAAGTTCGTACCTACAAATTTAATCTAGGGTGGTGAATATATATATATATATATATATATATATATATATATATATATATATGTGGAATAGAAATGTAGGGATTATTAGTAGAAGAGTATGAGTATGGTATATGGGATGTCATTAGCTAATTTTATGTACAATTATGACACTTGTAACTTGATTAAATTACATTTGCAACATTTCAATACTCTTCATAAAATGAATAGCTAGTCTTAATGAAATAGATACTTAATATTGGTGTATAAATGACAATTCATGTTCTTTCCTTGTTTATTTAATTTTAGGCTTCAACCAACAATTACAAGTTCATTAGACAACCACTAATGAACTTGACCCTAATAAAATGGCTCATGATTTTCTATTATACTATGAGATGAAATTTATAGGCATTATAGAGGAGAATCTCTACTTTTCAAATATGTAATTATTTAGTAATAGAATCCTTATTTTTAAATTATTTATTAATTTTCAAACACAATGTCTCACAAACATGAAAATGTATATAGTTTAGTTTTTAAAACATTATGATCTCAAGCTAGATATTATAATTTACACATTCAAAAATAATATTTCTTGTTAGAATTATTTTAGATCAAGGTGGTCAAACATAAAGCAAATAGATTTTATACCTTAATCTCATTAAATAATTAATAAAATATATTTAAAAATATCCATCTCAAGTCTCAAAATTACTTTTATTTGTCCATAAATTGATTTGAAAATTAATCTCTTTTGCTAGTCCCAAGATCATTTGTACATGTGCATATTATTGAAATTATTAAAGTTGAATAAAGAGACCACTTTAATACTTTAATTACTTAGTCTTCTTGTATAATCTATTTATTGGTATACATATTTAAAAACTAGAAATGCAATTATGCATTTCATATTTCTACACCATGTTCAAATTGTATCTAGAAGTGCTTCAAATTAATACTTCCAATATAATTAAATCTATTTTTAAAGTGAAAAGTTACCCCTTTATTGCCAAGCTCTTATTAACTTTCTCTCACCTAGAGGATATTTGTATATTACTTTACCATTCTTGAATAGTTTTTTTTTTTTTTTAACTCCATTAAAACCTATATAATTAAGAATAATATGCAATAGTTACTATCTACAATACATTTTAAAATAGTACCAAGCCATAAATTAGATTAAAAAGCCAACTATGATAAAAATGAAAATGATGATACAATGGTCTAACTATAAAGATAAAGATGTCATTTTGTAGATGGATCAATAAAAGGGCTCCAAATAGGTGAATTAATGTAAAATGCCTCCAACTAAGTAAATAAAGTTGGGAAACCTCTATAGACATGCAAATAAATATAATCTTGTTACTATAAAACATAACTTAATCCATAATGACATATTTTCCCCTAAAATTGATTACATACAAATGATGCAAAGAATTAGAAAAAATGAATAAAAATGATAAATAATTGTAAAACATAGAATCATATGATAAGTATGTAAATATGGTTTAAATATCAATGAATGTGTAATAATATTTTCTAGACACTATAAGAAAATGATAAAAGTTAAGAATGTTTATAACAATGTGAAAGACCCACCATGATAAACTAAATATCTAAGAAACTAAGTAAGAGATAAAAAAATCATTTGAAAATAATATTTCTCTTATCGTACACATATAAGAAAAGAAGGATAGCCCTAGGAGCTAGATATGAAAACATGTAAGCACATAAAACATATATTATATATTTATGGATAATATTGTGTAATGGTTGCATGAGAATTTTAACCACTACACTAGATCCTATAAGAAAAGAAGGATATCCCTAGGAGCTAGATATGGAAACATGTAAGCACATAAAACATATATTATATATTTATGGATAACATTGTGTAATGGTTGCATGAGAATTTTAACTACTACACTAGATCCTAATTCTTTTAAATTATAGACCCTCTTTGCAATAAAACTTAGATTTAATTATTCTCTAGATGATTTTTCACTAATCACTTGATTTAAATTTCTCATCCTTAATTGTATTCTAAGCCTGTTAATTTTTAATGTTTGACTAATAGGCTTGAAATACTCTTATATCTCACTGTATAATTCAAGTTTCATGTGGTTCTTTACCTTAATATTTTTCACATTGCGTTTCTCTAAAGGCCTAAAAGAGCCTTGTGGCTTATTCAGTTGTGATTATTTATGTACCATTTAGAATTACTACCCATTTTTAAGTCTATTCTACAAAATATGTTAAATAATTTTTATTACCCATGGACCTAAGCTTCTATTGATTCCAAATATATTAAACCCTTCCTTGAGTCTCTTTTAAGTCTCTAATTATATGCATCGACCCAACACTATTTAAGGATTTAATTTACTATCTACCTTGTATCTAGATTTTTTTTAGCATTTGGATCTAAAATCCCTAAGAAGATTGAGTCTAAATAAGTTAAAATTGTTTAAGCCCATTTTTTCTTATACCTGTCATTTAGAGTTTAAAATTTGATACTATAAGGGAGTTGAAATATCTAGTGTTCCTTATATCATTATAACTTCTAATTTAGCTAGAGTTCTTGTATCTAAAATTTTAATATTTTTTAATCTTAAGATAATTCAGAATTCTAGAACTAAGATAAATTGTCTAATTTAGTTTAGATTTTGTGTTCATGGGAAAAATATTTGCTTAACTCTAGAAAAAAATCTAAATCCAAACAAACATCACAATTACCCTCAAAATTATTGTTTATAAAATTATTAGAGAAAATATTTGAGTCTAGAAAGCTATTTTTTCCTAGATCTAACATGTCATCAAATCCACATCATTCTTCTTTCAAATTTATTTGTTAACCCAATCTAAGCCTAGATGATTAAATTGCTCAACTCTTTATCACTCCCTACAATGAAGTACAACCATTGATCTTAATACCCTTCTCCATAATGAATTTTAGTTTTCAATCAGTGAGAGATGAGAATGTGAATTAATTGGGCACATGCAACCTAATAAACTTGAAATTGATAACTACTACAATATATCTTGCAAAATTTGACATGTAAGATTATCCCAAGAATATATTTCATGGAGCTAGTTACTAATGAAAATTATACATTACTCATCAATAAATTTTATGATCATTTTATTGATGGATAATATTTAAGGATCATATTTCCTTCTTTCAAGAGATTAATTGACTAATAAGATTATAGGGATTTATCTTGACAGTATAATTAGATTTTATTTAGAAATAATTATTAAAAATAAGCATTTAGTTTGAAGATGACATGGACATATTTGTTAATCTAGAAGAAGATAACTTTAATAATCTATTGCAGAA